>CM054063.1:286063533-286291033 GCA_028641055.1 Alopecurus myosuroides
CAGAGTAGGGCCCCCTTATCCTGCGACGGCCTGCTTCCATGCTGTCACTGTCAGGCAGGCCGGTCCCAGATGAACAGTAGTTCGAATACTGCCAAGTACGGACCCAGGATACGCGGGATCCTGTGTCAGAACGGCTCCTTTGACTTTCTGGCCCGAGTAGGTTCCCGCCAATTTTACTCGGGCCAACTCTTCTACTCGAATGGAGAGAACTTGAATGATTCTTCCTTCTGGTCATCTTGAGGTGAGACCGAGTAGCAGTCAACCGGGTAGCAAGTACCGGGTAGGCGGCTACTCGACCAAACCTCTCTTCTGGCAGTTGTTTTTACCACTTGCCTTTACCCTACTCGGGGGTAACCCCCCGACAGCAGTCCCCGAAGCTGGTAGAATCTTGCGAACTCGTTCACTAGGCTCTGCCAGCTTAAAACCAACCTTTGCGACACAGCCCTTGAACCTCAAGATGCCGAGTAAGAACTTCCGAGTAGCACTCTAAAAAGTACCTTGAGTTTCCTGTCTTCCGAATAGCACCTGCTTTCTACTCTGCAACCGAGTAAAAAGACTTGGAGAATTTCTCCTCTAGCGTCTCTGCAGCGCAGAGCACAATCCAGCCTTCCGTGTCGCAACTGGACACGTGCCAAGCATCCGCGACCCCGACGTCTCGTTGCCCAGGACACGACGTGCCACGCGCCCAGTTTTCACGGAGCGGGCCCACAGGCTCGTCATGTCCCATCAAGCGCAGTAATATCCCACGATCTGGTCGTGGGATCAACTGTGGCCGTTACGCGCGCGTTCCGCGCTTGCGTGCGTTTCTATCCGGCCACAGGCCCCACCACACGGGAATCATGGCCACGATCGATCCCACTACCCCGATGGTAACGGTAGCCTGAGGCGAGGGTATAAATACCCCCACCGGTAACTTCCCCTTCTTCCTCCTCCGTACTTTCCCTTTTCCCTGCCCTGTTTCCTTTTCGCCGTTGAGCTCTCCGCCGCCGCGCAACTCCTTGCGCCGCTGCGGATTCGTTTCTTCCACCCAATCTCTCCAACTCTCCACCATCCGCGCTCCCCTTGCCATGGCTGCTCGCGCCGGCTGGGCTGGTTCGCACGTCACCGTCGATGACTGCGCCTGGCTCGTGAACACCCGGAGGGTTCCTCCCGGTGTTCAGTGCCGGCCGTCCGACGGAGAGCTCGTTCCGGCCCCGCGGGAGGGCGAGCATGTCGTTTTCCTCGCGCACTTCGCGCGAGGATTCGGCTTGCCGGCATCGGACTTCCTGCGCTCGTTCCTGGATCACTTCGGTGTCCAGATGCACCACCTCCCACCAAACGCCATTGTCTTCCTAGCCTATCACACCGTGGTGTGCGAGGCCTTTCTAGGCGTCCGCCCCACGGTGGAGACTTGGCTGAAATACTTTCACCTCCGTCAGCAGAGTAAGGGGAAAAAGGACGGCGCGGCCGGTAGCAGTCGGGTAACCGACACCGGCAGCGCCATGATGCTGCAGCGGGCGGGAACCAACCATCCTCGCATCAAGGGGTTGGATTCCGTCCGCATGTGGCAGAAATCCTTTCTGTACGTCAAGAACATCCCCGCCACGGAAGGGGGACCGATAGTGGATCGCATCAATCTGCCCGCGTGGAGCAATCGAGCTCCAACCGGGCAGAACTGGAAGACGAAGCCCTCCAACGACCGCAACGCGATACAGATGGAGGAGCAGCTCGCCTACCTCATCGGCCAAGGGCTCAGGAGCGACGATCCCGTCGCTTGCTGGATTAAGAATCGTGTGCTGCCGCTGCAGCGGCGCTCCCATCCAATGTGCTATCTGGGAGGCCCTCGCGACTGCACCCGCACGACCACACTCGAGCTCAGCGACGCGGATGTCGCCGACCACGCGAGGTCGATTCTGACCACGAGCCTCCCCGACGACTGGGAGTATGGCTTCACCCCTTTCAGTCGCACGAAGCCGATCCCCCGGGTACGTTCTCCTTATTCAGCTCTCAACATATGCCATCCGACTAGAAAATCTTCTCTCCTGGCTGCAACTAGCAATTGCCTTCTGCACCGAGTAGATTACTCTATCGAACTGCCTAGGCTTAGTATGCTTGATGTTTGCACGCCTTGTCGAGTAGCATACTTAGGAGAAATACTTAGGCTCCATGTGCTTGTTGTTCGCACGCCTTGCCGAGTAGGATACTTAGCGAATTTCCCTAGGCTTAGTGTGCTTTGTGTTTGCACGCCCATCCGAGTAGAATGCTTCCTCGCTACTCGGCTAACTTGCCATGTTTCTCTCTTTCTCCAGATCCTTGACCGCCAGCTAGCTGAAAGCTTTGCGGGCTTTGAGGCTAATTGGTCAGATGACCGAGAAGAAGATGACCAGGCCTCCCTCGAGACCGTGGATCAGATCAATCTTCCTCACTCCCCCTCGACCGAGAAGCAGCCTGCCGAAACGTCTCTCCGCGACTGGTCCGAGGATGAGTTAGAAGGTAACCGAGTTCACGTTTTCCTCTCTGCGGGAAACACTAGCCTGTTGCCTGCTATTTCTGAAATGTCTTTCTTCCTCTCTGTTTCTCAGATACTGCTAATGCTGAGGATGATGACGAGGATGAGGACGAGAGGGCCCTTGAAGTGAATCCTCTCTCAGTTGCCGCACCTGCTACCCGCAAGCGGGCCGGCAGCGGCGCCCTAGAGCCCCCCGCCAAGAAGAAGAAGGCGACCGAGAAGGCGACCAAGAAAGCGGTCGTGAAGAGAACCAGACGAACGATTCCCTCCACCACTGCGTAAGTTTCTTCTCGGTTGCATGTTTCAGTTTGCTTTGTTCTTCTCGGTTGACTCCCAATCCTTTTCCTTCACTGTTTTCTCTTGTTTTCCTCTGCCCTTTTCTTATCTTTGATTCCAATTTCCTTTTCAGAGCCCCCTTGAACGCGGATGCCGCTCTTGCATCCAGCGAGACTCAGAAGAAGACTGCCATCGATGTCGACAAGTTAATCGACCTCGATGGCGACGAGAACAATGCCGCCAATGCATCAACAGAGGGCACTGATGCCCAGATCGCTGAGCCAGAGCCGCAGGATGCTGCTCATCAGGAGAAACCACCTTCCCCTCCGTCCGACACCGCCGAGGGGAACCAAGATCAAGATGCAGAGATGCACCACGACGCCGCCGTCGAGCGGCCAGGAGCAGAACAGGAGCAGCCAGCCACAGACGCTGCCGGACAAGAGGATCCCGCTGCCGAGCAGCGGGTAGAAGATACTGCCATGACTGAGGAGTATCCCTTGAGCAGTGCGCAACCAGGCGCTGCACAAAGTAGCGCGCAACCAGATGCCGCACAAAGTGGTGGGTCCGTGGTGCCACCCATTGATCAAGGCTCTGCACCGCCAGATTCCTCCTTGGTGCCACAGACCAAGGACACAGCCAGCCCTCCTGCCGGGCGAGTAACCAGGAAACAAGCCCTAGATGCTCTGAAGGAGGCAGTCGAGAAGAAGGCAGCCGAGGAGGGGAAAACCGAGAAGCCAATCTCCGAGAAGCCAACTGCTCAGAAGGAGAAAGCAAAGAAGAAAGCTGCCGACAAGCCGCCTCCGACACCAGCTGGCCAGTCCAGGCAGCTGGTTATCCGCAATCCCAGTGCGGTTCCTGCTGCTGCTACCATAGCTGATCAGCCCGTCTACCCGGATTACATGGTGAAGGTGAGCCAACAGCATCAGATCGGCTTCTCCCCCACAGACCGGACTATTGCAATTCGGAAGGGAAGGAAAGCCGTGGCGGTGGACTCCAGGCCCCCGGCCCCAAACCAAGACAGATCCGTCTCCATCGCTTCTCGGGGAGCTCAAGATCAGGCGGTAACATCCCAGAGCCTCGAGCAAGTACTCGACCTCATTGGCTTCATCGACGCCAAATGGGATAGCAAGATTCTCGGCAACCCCAACTGGAACGGCATCGATTTGGGCGACATCGACCACATGCGCCAGGACTGGAACAAGGTGGACTTGGGTTGCAAACCCATGACCGTCTCGACCACTTCCGCTACTCTGGCTGCCAAGATGTTCGTGCACCGCAAGAACGCAGAAGATCTCGAGCAGTCTTATGCGGTAAGCCTTAACTTATTTTTTCTGAGTTGCATCTTCGCTTCTTTTCTACTCTTCCTCTTTTCCTTATCCATTACCCAGTCCCCGAGATTCTGGCCGAGTAGGCAGACACTCTTCCGAGTAGCCGCCTTCTCGGGTGGAATCTCAAGTACTTTGCCTGACACTTGTTTCTTTTGCTTCTCAGAATAGTGTACTGAAGCGGACCAACTTGCACCGCCAACTTCTCTGGAACCACGCCATTGCCAAGAGGCGTATTGCCGCCCTTGAGAAGGAGAAGGTGAGCGCCGAGGAAGCCGACAAGGAAGTTATGAACAGTACCATGAGGCTGTCCGAGGTGGAAGGTACGCTTCTCGCTTACGCGGTTCTTGCGTTTTTTGTTTACGCCCGCTATTGCTTTTTGCGTTAACCATTTCTATTCTGCAGGGAAACTGAAGGCCCTGGTGGACGAGCATTCGAATTGCCGTGCCTTTGTCGAGAATGGCGAGGCCACCATCAAGAAGCTTGAAGGTAAACCACTTCCTACTCGGTTCGCCCTTGTATCTGTTTCTTCCTTTCGCCTCTCTGCTAACCGTGCTTTGCTCTTTTCAGAAGATCATAAGAAGTTTGTTTTAGAGCATCAAGATTGCCTCAAACCTGAAGAGGTGCAGCAGCAGTTGTCCAGCCAGGCCGTTGAACTGGTGAGGGAGCACACTACGGAGACGGAGAAACTCCAACTCCAGCTGCAGAAGGCACTCCAGGATGCTCTCGACCTTGGCGCCGAGAGGGACAGAGTTATCGCCGAGAAGGCCAAGGCTGAGACAACTTTCAATGCCAAGATAAAAGCCCTCGAGCAGGAGTGCGAAGTGCTGACAAAGGCCAATGCTGGGCTCTTTTCTCAGCTGGATGGTCTCCGCTTGCTTGAGGAGAAGCATGTGTCCAATGAAGAAACCTGGAAGATCCATCTGCAGCAGCTGCGCCACGAGCTGAATAGTAAGTTCTTTCCTTTCTGCATCTTTTCTTCTCGGTCATACCTCTTCTCTGATTCTGTTACTGAACTTGTCGCTTGCTTCTTGCAGAAATCTTCCCTGACATCGTGTCCGCTTGCGCCCCTGCTTTGGCCAAGGCCCAAGCAGCTCGTGTTGAGAAGGGCGAGGCTGCGGACACCAGAGCCGAGATCGAGGACAGCCTGCAGGTGATGCGAGGGCATTTCGAACGCCTAGCCGGCGTGGGCACCGACCTGGTGCGCGTCGGCTTCGAGCTCCACAAGCTATTCTGGCCTGAAGATCCCGCGCCGACAACCATCGGTGGCCTTGCTCTGAAGCTGCGCAATGTGAAGGCCGAATTGAAGAAGTGGCGCGCCTCGGGAGCTCGGGCAGGCGCTGATCTGATGCTGCTCTGCGTCGCCTCCTGGTACGAGAATCTGAACATGCAGGTCATCCGCGGGAAGCGCGCCAATTCCAAGTGGGAGATGGATCCCAGCTGCGTGACCACGCGCAAACTGATTGCGCATGAGGTTGCGGAGTGCGCCGATACGGCCACCTTCATCGATGGCCTCCCTGAGCCCGACACCGAGATGGAGGAGGACGAGGAGGAGGATGAAGAGACAGATCTCGAGTTGGGCTTCTTCGATTCACCCCAGGGCAAGGGGAAGGCCGCAGTCGTCGCGAGTAGCGATGAAGAGGCCGAGGAGATCGACACAGCTGCCCTCGAGTTCGGCACCTCATCAGGAGCCGCACTCGACGACACGGTGCGCACCCACGCCCCCGAGACCGGCTCTGCCTCCGCGACAACGCCCATCTCGGTGGCCACTGCAACTTCTGAGCAGCTCGCCATCGAGCCTGACGCCGAGCAAGCGAGGACTGTTGATGCCAGCGCTGAGGCGGACGCCACCAAGGCCACTGAGGAGGGCGAAGCAACCAAGGCGAGCACCGAGAACGCCCCGTCCACCTGAATTTGATTTCTTCCTGCAAACTTTTTACTCAAACACTTATCAGATCCCCGGGATGCCGGGAGCAGATGTATCAGACTATTTTATTCCGTTGCTACTCAATTTTATTCCCACTTTGTTATTTTCAATCTTAGTCAATTTGTTCAGCTTGGGCTGGATGCCGAGTTGCGTTAGCATGCGAGTCCCCGAGTTGCATTTCTTATTCACTCTCTCTTTTCGTCTCAGCTCTACCCGCAACTTGTTGCTTTTTTGGTATTCGAGTCACAAGAGTTAAAGAGTAGAGCTGCAAATACTTAGCCGCTTAGAAACAATCATAGTAACGCAGCTCACCACTTAGCCGAAAAGACAAGTCACAGAACAGTAATAAAAACACCCTACTCGGTTCCTGCACTCTTCTTTTCCTTAGCAATTTTTCTTGTGCTCATAGACCTTTTGCTTGTTCTCTTGCTTGCCATGAAGCCGGGTTTCGGACAGCAGCAAAGTCGAAGAGTTGGCATGTAGGTTTAAACACAGTACTCAATGTACCTTTGAATTTTGAAGTAGAGCAACCGAATAGGCAAAAGGTAGAGCCGAGTAAAAACACTTAGAGCAATTTTGGACGAGGGCAGTCCCCGAGAACAATTTCAGATTGCATAGTAGGATTTCAACTCGGATAAGAGGGTACATACACATCTTTGCTCACGAATGAAAACGACGGAGTAGAGCTACATTCCAAGGGCGCTTGGTTTCCTCTCCAGATTTATCTGCCCTGTTCGCCTGTGGTGGGCGCACATCTACAAGATAATAAGCATCGTTGTGCAGCGCTTTGTTCACAATGAAAGGCCCTTCCCATGGAGGAGACAACTTGTGCATCCCGGCTGTGCGCTGCACAAGCCTAAGGACCATGTCTCCTTCTCGGAAAACCCTTGGGTTCACCTTTCGGCTATGATAACGCCGCAGGTTTTGCTGGTAGATAGCCGAACGTGAAAGAGTCAGCTCTCTTGCTTCTTCAAGCAGGTCAACGTCGTCTTCTCGAGCTTCTCTCGCCTCCACCTCAGTATAGAGGGTTACTCGGGGGGAGTCATGCTCTAAGTCTATTGGCAACACGGCCTCAGCCCCGTATACCAAGAAGAATGGCGTGTAGCCGGTTGACCGGTTAGGGGTAGTCCTTAGACTCCACAACACCGCTGGCAACTCGTCTAACCAACACCCAGGTGTTTTCAGCAGTGGCTCCATCAGCCTTGGCTTTATGCCTGCCAGTACCATTCCATTTGCTCTTTCAACTTGCCCATTGGAAGCGGGATGCGCGACTGACGCAACGTCTAGTCGGATATGCTTATCTCTGCAGAACCGCACCATTGCTCCCTCAGCAAAGTTTGTGCCGTTGTCGGTGATGATACTGTGCGGGTAGCCATATCTCAGGATCACATCCTTCACGAATTTCACAGCTGTGGCCCCGTCACACCTCCGAATAGGTTTCACTTCAATCCACTTGGTGAACTTGTCCACCATGACCAAGATGTGAGTCATGTTGCCTCTAGCCGGCTGGAAAGGCCCAACCATGTCCAGACACCAAACAGCAAATGGCCAGGTGATAGGAATTGTTTTCAGCTCGGAAGCAGGCATGTGAATCTTACTTGCAAAGATCTGGCAGCCATTGCACTTCCTCACGATGTCCTCAGCTTGCTGCAGTGCTGTGAGCCAGTAGAAGCCATGCCGGAAAGCTTTCTGGACCAATGCCCGAGAAGAGGCATGGTGTCCGCATTCTCCTTGGTGTATCTCTACCAGGATCTCTTCTCCTTCTGCTGGGTCCACACAACGTTGCAGCACGCCAGTGGTACTTCTCTTGTGCAGCACATCTCGGACTATAGTGTAGCCCTTGGATCTTCTCTGAATCTGTCTTGCAGCCACCTCATCTTCTGGTAGAGTACCGTCCCTTAGAAAGGATAATATGGGCATAGCCCAACTCGGTGTCTCCCGTGCGGGAAACACTGGTTCGTCCACTTCCATTGGGACGGGTACCTCTGGTTGCTCGTTAGGGGTGGGAGCACTTCTCTGAAGCCCAGACCGATTAGCAAGGACTTCCTCAATGAATGCAACGGTCCTCGGGTTAAGGACAACAGTCCCCGAGTAAGGAGTGGCAGTCCCCGGGTAAGGAGTGGCAGTCCCCGGGTAGGGAGTGGCAGTCCCCGGGTAGGGAGTGGCAGTCCCCGAGTAAGGAATGGCAGTCCCCGAGTAGGGAGTGGCAGTCCCCGAGTAGAGGACGGCAGTCCCCGGGTTTCCTGAAGCATTCTCCCAGTCAATCTCCATGGGATCAGATTCCTCACTTGGCAGAGAAGGAACAAATATGGACTCCGAGTTGGGAGAAGGCTTGATGGATGGCTTCCTCAAATGCTCCAAGGCGATTCCCGCCGGGATGGATTGCCGAGAAGATCCCAACTTGGATAACTCATCTGCTGCTTCGTTCTCTGCTCGGTGAATGTGCTGGAACTCACAACCTTCGAAGGACCCAGTCATAGACTGCACCAGGAAGCGATATGATGCCATGTTAGCATCTAGAGCATCCCATGTACCCGAGACTTGCTGCACCACCAGATCTGAATCACCATAGCATATAATGCGCTGCACGCCAACCTCCTTTGCTACTCGCAAACCATGCACCACTGCCTCGTACTCTGCTACATTGTTGGACGCCTTGAAGTGAATGTGCAACACATACTTGAGCTGATCTCGCTTAGGTGATGTAAGCACTACGCCAGCCCCAAGGCCTTCCTTCACCTTTGAGCCATCAAAGTGCATCTTCCAGTAATTAGAAACTGGGGCAGGAGGCTCATACTGCACCTCGGCCCAGTCTACCAGGAATTCCGCCAGAATCTGAGACTTGATGGCTTCTCTTCTCGCATACGCGGGTGCATACGCGGCCAGCTCAATTGCCCACTTGGCTACTCTGCCACTCGCCTCCTTGTTGCCCATGATGTCCGAGATGGGAGCAGAGCTCACAACCGTGATAGGATGCTCTTGGAAATAATGCTTTAGCTTTCGGGCGCCTAGATACACGCCATAGGTCATCTTCTGGTAGTGCGGATAGTTTTGCTTGGAACTAGACAGCACTTCACTGAGATAATATACTGGGCGCTGCACACTCTTGCCTTCTTCTTCTCGTTCCACCACAATCACCACACTGACTACTCGGTTAGTCGCAGCAATGTACAGCAGCATTGGCTCCTTGGGTAGCGGACTAGCCAAGATGGGAGCGCTAGCCAGCATTGCTTTCAGCTCATTGAATGCCACATCCGCTTGCGGAGTCCAGACAAACTTGTCGCTTTTCTTCATCAGCTGGTATAGAGGCAGGGCCTTCTCGCCCATTCGGCCCAGAAAACGGCTCAGAGATGCCAAGCAACCTGTGAACTTCTGCACATCTTTCAAGGATCTCGGCAAAGACATGCTCTCAATAGCTTTTATCTTTGAAGGATTGGCCTCAATGCCCCGACTAGACACCAGGAAGCCGAGTAGCTTGCCAGCCGGGACACCGAAGGTGCATTTACTCGGGTTCAGCTTCATTTTGTACTTGCGTAGGTTAGCAAAGGTTTCCTCCAGGTCGGCAAGCAGAGTATGTGTTTTATTCGTTTTGATGACAATGTCATCTACGTACACCTGCACATTCTTGCCGAGCTGGTCGTGCAAGCATTTCTGCATGCATCTCTGATAGGTTGCACCCGCATTCCTCAAGCCAAAACACATGACACGATAGCAATAAGCCCCGTACGGGGTAATGAAAGCAGTCTTTATTTGATCAGCAGGATTGAGTGCAATCTGGTGAAAACCAGAGTAGGCATCTATGAAAGACAACAGTTCACAACCAGCAGTGGAATCGATCACCTGATCGATGCGAGGTAGCGGGAAAGGATCCTTGGGGCATGCCTTGTTCAAGTCGGTGTAGTCGACACACATGCGCCACGCAGTGGCAGCCTTGGGATCCTCCTTCTTCTTCTCGACCATAACCGGGTTGGCTAGCCAGTCCGGATGCAGCACCTCCATGATGAAATTGCTTATCAGTAACTTGGTGATCTGGTCACCAATGGCCTTCCTTCTCTCATCTCCGAAGCGGCGCATAGCCTGCTTCACTGGTTTGGCGTCAGGACGCACATGTAATGAGTGCTCAACCAACTCCCTCGGGACTCCTGGTAGATCTTCATTGGACCAGGCGAATACATCCCGATTCTCACGGAGGAAGTGGATGAGCTCGCTTTCCTATTTCTCCGCCAACCCGGAGCCAATGATGGCTACGCGGTCGGGGAACTCGGGGTCGACCTGGACCTTCTTTGTCTCCTTGGCAGCCTGAAAAGCAGTGCCGTGCTGGGTACTCGGCACACCTTGCGCGCCAGCTTGCGCGGATTGCGCCATAGCTACCACCTCATACATCTTCTTCTTCTCGGCAGCAATCACCATCGACTCCGCCAACTGGGAGCTAGCAGAGGCACATTCCATGGACTTCTTGTAATCACCAGAGATGGTAATTATGCCATTGGGACCAGGGATCTTCATCTTCAGATATGCAACATGGGTAGAGGCCATGAACTTGCTCAGAGCAGGCCTGCCGAGTAGAGCATGGTAAGGACTCTGATGATCCACCACCTCGAACTGCAGGCGCTCTGTGCGGAAGTTATCCCTGGTGCCGAATAGCACATCGATCCACACTCGGCCAATCGGGTTGCACGAGATCCCGGGCACAATGCCATGGAAGGTGGTCTTGCTGGGCAGCATCATGTTCTCGGCCAGGCCAAGCTTCTCGAGTGTGTCCTTGTACACAATGTTGATGCTGCTGCCGTTGTCGATTAGGACCTTGCTGAACCTCACATTCTTCTCGGGACCCAGGAAAGTAGGATCCAGCACCAAGGCATAGCTACCCGGGTTGGGCATCACCTTGGGATGATCTGCTCGGGTCCACCTGATCTCCTGGTCACACCAATACATGTAATGAGGGACAGCAGGAATCACTGCATTGACCTCCATGGCCCGCCTGTGCTGTGATTGCTTGTCGACTGGCTCAGAAGTGAAAATCATGTAGCTCTCGTGGTGCTCTTGGTACTGATTGGAGCCTCCGCCCCCATTGTTTCCGTTGTTGTTGTTGCCCTGGTAGTTGTTGTTGCCTCTGTTGTTGTTGTTGCGGTTGTAGTTGTTGTTGTTGTTGCGGTAGCCCTCATTGTTGAAGTTGCGGTTGGCTCCTAAAGCCACTTGGTTCACATTCTCTCTTCTCGGATACACTGGCGGCCGAGCTGCGGGTGCGCGAGTAGGCTGTACATTGGCATTGGCTGCTGGCAGAGGAGGAGGAGGAGGCAAGCCATCACTCTTGATCACATCCCACCACTCGCACTGCCGAGTAGTATGGTTAGCGGGCCTTGAGGGGTGATGAGTGTGAAAACTGCATGGGCCATCCTTCATGTCATCAAAGACAAACTTCTTCGGCTGCTCGGAGTTCCCGCTACCCGACTGAGAGGTGCGAAATGGCTTCTTGTTGCCTTGGCCCTGGTTCTGGTTCTGCCCGTAGGCTCCAGCAGGTTTCTGCCTCTGGCTGCCACCAGCTCCAACAGTCACTGCATTCACCTCTTCAGGATCATACCGAGTATCTACTCGGCGCTTGTTGCGGAACTCGTTGCGCTTGCTGTTGCTGAAGTTTCTTCTCGGCTCAGAGGAGTCCATCAGTGGCTGAGTGGGATCACCAAGTGCGTACTGATCCGCAATCTTGATGGTCTCCGCCAGACTGTTCGGCATCTCCCTCTGCAACCTCTGCCACAACATACTGCCATGTCTGCATCCCTGCGCAAACCAGGTAATGGCCTGTGCTTCATTCACACCCTCACAGGTGTTCCTCAATGTACTCCACCGAGTAAGATACTCGCGGTCTGTCTCGTCTTCTCGCTGCCTGCAAGCGGACAGCTGCTGTGGCCTATTCGGCCTCTTGTATGTGCTCGTGAAGTTGCTGATGAAGGCATCCGAGAAGTCCAGCCAGCAATTGATGCTGTTCTTGGGCAAATTGTTGAGCCAAGTGCGGGCTGGACCCTCTAGCATCTGCGGGACATAGCGCACCGCCCATCTTCTGTTGCCGTTCGCGATATGGACCGCGGTGACATAGTCATTGAGCCAATCTTCAGGCTTGGTGCTGCCATTGTAGCTCTTGGTGCCCCTTGCAAGCTGGAAGTTCTTCACGGACGGCTCGTTCATGATGCGCGGGCCAAAGCACTCGGGGCCTGGAGGACCCGTGTTCTCCAGCCGCGCCGACAAGCTGATCCGATCCAACTGATGCCTCGCATCTCCAGGCGCCAGCATGCGCTCGCCAACACGATCATGCACATCATAGCCAGCCGTCTCCATGGCCGAGTAGCCATCATCGTACCTGTCCACCTGCACAGCTGCAGGCTGCTCCACCGGGTTGGCGATTGGTGCCACTGCGCGCGGCTGCTGCCTCTGCCGAGTAGGCTGAGCTGCGGGACACTGAGAAGGACCTGGGCGCGCTTCATCTCGGGCTCGGCTTTGAGCTTGATGGGCTTGAGAGCCTGCTCTTGCAGCGTTGTGTTCCTGCCCGGGCTGCTGCGGCACAACAAGCTGTCTCGCGGCAGCAGCCGGGTCATACACCTGCATTTGCCTATCTCTGCCCGAACGCCCGCTGCGGCTCTTCTCGCGGCTGGGATGCGGAGACGAGGCCTGATCGTTAGATCTAGCCGCGTGCGAGTGAACCACCTGCGAAGCCCCAGCACCCGGGTTGGCCTTCCGGAACTCCTCGTTCTGCCTAGCAGCCTCCAACACCAACTCGTTGAGTCTTTCTTGCTGCCTAACACGCGCATCGCCATCTAGGCGAGGCAACTCGGCAGCTACAGCCTCTGCAGCTCTGAGTGTCTTGGCGGGTGTGCTATATCTGGGCCTGGTGGAGGTGTTTGCGGTGGCGGACTGAGCAGGAACCTCTACAACTGTCGCCATCTCGGCACCAAGATTGCGCCGAGTGGCACCTACTCTGCTAGCCCTCCTAGCGACTGGCGTGAAGCCGTGAGCCTTGTTGTACTCGAGCTGATCTATGGCTAAAGGAATGCATTGTGCTCACAAATCAGACGACAAAGCCATCGAATCCTCGCCTTTCTCCAGCGCAAAGGTCTCCAGCGCGGTCGTCTTCGCAACGCATGCCGTCTCCGGCGCGGTCGCCTACGCCGTGCACGTCTCCAGCGCGGTCGCCTACGCCGCCGCGTCAGCCCTCTCCGCCCACTAAGTTTCTGCCGAAACGTAAAAAATCACCGAAACGTCAACGGTCACCCCTCCCGAAGGTACCAAAAGAGGTACCCAAGTTACCTTACGACTATACTCCCGAGGAAACCCAGAAAATCACAAAGGACGAATACGATGCGTGGAAATCAAAGCGGAAGGAGAAGCAAAAGCCAGATTTCCCTGAGACCGAAGAAGAGATAGAACGAGCTTGGAAAATGGTGAAGACTCTTCATCAACCCGAGCCGAGTCTGTCATCTGACTATGACCGCTCTATTCTGAAGTCACACCAGGAAATGGTGCGGTCAACGAAGAGTAGTAGCGCAAGCGGGAAAAAGGGGAAATCAGTTGCTCAACTCGGAGAGCAGAAAAAACAATCCACGTCCCCGCTCAAAGTGATTTCCAATACCCAGGTGGGGCCGAGCACTAATATTGCTGATGAGGATATTGATCCGGAGTTTATAACACTGTACGCAGACAAGGCAGCTGATGCGGGTTTGTCCATTGCTGAGTATATGCAAACAGTGAACTACTTCCCCGCAGCTGAATATGCGTACAAATACGAGTACGGGCAGCCTCTTGTCAAACCCGAGGAGATAAAGGATCTACCAACGAAAATGCGAAGAGTGCATAGTTGGTATATGCAAGCCGCTGATGAATCTGAGGACTGGCTATGTCTCAACGTTAAGGACGAGCACTATGGAACTGGAAATGGATATGTTATGATTCAATTTGAGGAATTGTTTCAGTTATACCAGCAGCAGGCCCTCGACAAATCTATCCTTAGTGCCTATTGTCTGTAAGCACTTATTTCTCTAGCTCACCTCATTCAATTGCATATATATTCATATATATATATATATATATATATAGTACACTCATATATTATAATTGCAGAATGAAGATTCTCGAATGCAAAAGAGGTGGAATCTATGATATTGGGTTCATTGATCCAAATATTATTTTTGAAAAGACTCTTCGGCAATCTCCCAAGGATACAGAAAATAATATTCTGAGGGCAATAATATTTAACCAACACCGACGGGAAATACTATTTCCTTACAACTTCAAGTAAGTGTGTTACTCTGTTGTAAACATTCTGTTTTCCTTACTCGATGTTCATTGTATAATTGATGAGTTCTGCGTGCGCAGCTTCCACTATATTCTGCTAATCTTCCAAATTGACAAAGGAAAAGTAATTGTAATGGACTCAAAACGTAAACCCCTCTCAATGTGGGCTGACATGCAGGAAATGATCCAGCGGTAATTTCAATCTTTATTAATTTCAGTATTTATATATTGCAATATATCGACTACTTCGTTTCATTTTCGGATATCAAGTAATTACTAACTCTTTTTATTCTTTTTCTTTCTCGGGTAGGGTTTGGAAGAGGTTCATAAAGAAGTCTCCCGGTGAATGGGAAAAACAACTTACATTTGATGTTGTGCAAGTAAGTACTATCTAGATCCGTGCCCATCTCCATTATCATGCCTGGTTGATTATTATTTTGATTGAAACAATCTTCTCGTATAGTGCTTGCAACAAGGAGACGGGAATAACTTGTGTGGATACTACGTTTGCGAGTTCATTCGTCAGACCACATCTCCCAAGGGCAGAAATTTAAAACAACTTCATGTACGTTAATCGTCAATTCTTCTTATTACTATCTATTTTAGTTACTTAGCTTCATATATTTTAGTGACCACTCTTCTTTATATTAGATCGAATGGCTTCGGGACGGTCTTCTACCTAGGGACCGCATACGAGCAATTCAGGAGGAAATTGCGGGCTTCTTAGATGCAGAGGTCATAAACGTAGATGGAGAGTACCATGCCTCCGGTTGGAACTAAGTTTGATTTTGTAATACACTCCATCGGTCATGTAATATGATCGATATACTTTGTTTCTGTAATATAAGTGTTTCTTATTCTGCTTTATATACTTATTCACTCGTGCGATCCGGGGGCTCGGTGGAGGGTACACCGAGGCTCCTCTCTTCTCGAGGTCCGGGGAGGGGCCGCCAGGAGGTCTCGGGGACCAAAAAACGGAAATTGTAAATTTCTGCCGCGGCAGAGAAAAGGGCAAAAGCCCTGCCGCGGCAGAAGGGGCATGCATCCCGGGTCGTATTCAGAACCGGGACTAATAGCCCTGGCCAGGTTCCAGCGCTCGGGCCACGTGGTCAGCCCCATTTGTCCCGGGTCCTGCCACAACCGGGACCAATGGGGAGGGGTATTTGTCCCGGATGCCCCGTCCCGGTTGCACAACCGGGACAAAAGGGGGCCTACGAACCGGGACTAAAGCCCCTGTTTCCACTAGTTATGGGATGCTCAAAACGGCAGAGGCTGATATCAAGAAAGGCACCAGTCAAGTGTTGATGGTGCAGAATAAGGCTAAGTTCAAGAAGAGTTCTTGGACTAAGAAGAAGAAGGATAAGTCAGGAGGTAGCGCCCATGGCCCTGTCCAGAGTGCTCCCTCAAAGACTAAGCCTTCTCCTACAGCCGGAGCCAATTGCTTCTATTGCAAGCAAGATGGCCACTGGAAGAGGAACTGCACCAAGTATTTGGCTGACAGAGCCAAGAGTGGAGGTATGACTTCCGACTCAGGTACACTTGTGTGCAATGTTATAGACATTTATCTTGCTGATGCGCCTAATAGTTCTTGGGTATATGATACCGGATCAGTTATTCACATATGCAACTCGTTGCAGGGACTGGTAAGAACTAGGAGCGTGGCAAGAGGAGAGGTTGATATTCGGGTCGGCAACAAAGCGAGAGTCGCTGCGTTGGAAGTCGGCACGGTGCAACTTCATTTACCTTCAGGATTTATTTTGGAACTAAATAATTGTTATTATGTTCCAGCGCTTAGTCGAAACATTATTTCCGCCTCATGTTTGATGAGATAAGGTTATGAGTCGAATATTAAGAATAATGGTTGTTCTTTATATTTGAAAGATATGTTTCATGGCTTTGCACCCGTTCAGAACGGGTTATTTATTTTAAATCTTGATAGTGAATCGGTCTATAACATAAATGTTAAAAGGTTGAAACCAAATGATCTGAATATGACTTACTTTTGGCACTGTCGGCTTGGTCATATAAGTTGGAAGCGCATGAAGAAGCTCCATGATGATGGACTTCTAACTTCGTTTGACTTAGAGTCATTCGAGACATGCGAATCATGCCTACTAGGCAAGATGACCAAGACACCTTTTGCAAGGAGTTGTGAAAGGGCGTCCGACTTGTTGGAACTAATACATAGTGATGTATGTGGTCCAATGAGCACGACAGCCAGAGGTGGTTATGAGTACTTCATTACCTTCACTGATGATTTGAGTAGGTATGGATATATCTATTTAATGAAACACAAGTCGGAAGCCTTTGAAAAGTTCAAGGAATTCCAGAGTGAGGTACAAAATCAACTCGGCAAGAAAATAAAGTTTCTACGGTCGGACCGTGGGGGCGAGTACATGAGCCATGAGTTTGATGACCATCTAAAGAGTTGTGGAATAGTTCCTCAACTAACTCCGCCGGGTACACCGCAGAGAAACGGTGTATCGGAACGGAGAAATCGGACCTTGTTGGACATGGTACGATCAATGATGAGTCGGACAGATCTACCTTTATCATTTTGGGATTATTGTCTAGAAACTGCAGCTTTCACACTAAACAGAGTACCATCAAAGTCAGTAGAGAAGACACCACATGAGATGTGGACGGGCAAAAAGCCAAGTTTGTCTTTTCTTAAGATTTGGGGTTGTGAAGCATTTGTCAAGCGACTTCAGTCGGACAAGCTCACGCCCAAGTCGGATAAGTGTATTTTCGTGGGGTATCCGAGGGAAACCTTGGGGTACTACTTCTATGACCGGGAAGAGGGCAAAGTGTTTGTCGCTCGGAATGGTGTCTTCCTTGAGAAAGAGTTTCTCAGTCGGGAAGTCAGTGGGAGCACAGTGCAACTCGAAGAAACTCGAGAGGAACCGGCTAGGGGCGAGTCGGCGAACGCCTTGGAGGCTGAGCCGGTCGTGGTACCTACACCGGTAATAGCACCTGAACCACGGAGATCTGCCAGATTACAGAGTGCTCGTGATGTTTTACTGTTAGACAGTAATGAGCCGGCAACTTATTCGGAAGCGATGGTGGGATCTGATTCCGAGTCATGGCTTGGAGCCATGAGATCCGAGTTAAAGTCCATGGATGAAAACCAAGTTTGGAATTTGGTTGATCTGCCTGACGGTGCAAGACCCGTCGAGTGCAAATGGGTCTTTAAGAAGAAAATTGACATGGATGGAAATATTTACATCTACAAAGCACGACTTGTCGCGAAGGGGTTCCGACAAGTTCAAGGAGTTGACTACGACGAGACCTTCTCGCCCGTAGCGATGCTTAAATCAATTCGGATCATGTTAGCCATAGCAGCCTATTTCGACTATGAGATATGGCAGATGGATGTTAAGACGGCTTTCCTGAATGGAAATTTAACTGAGGACGTGTATATGATACAGCCCGAAGGTTTTGTCGATCCAGCTAATGCTGACAAGGTATGCAAACTTCAGAAATCCATTTATGGGTTGAAGCAAGCATCTCGGAGTTGGAACATTCGCTTTGATGAGGTAGTCAACTCGTTTGGCTTCATCAAGAGCGATCATGATTCTTGTTTATACAAGAAGTTTAGTGGGAGCAGAGTAAACTTTCTAATCTTATATGTGGATGACACATTACTGATTGGAAATGATGTCATGATGTTGCAAGAAACCAAAGAGTCATTGGAAAAGAGTTTCTCAATGAAGGATTTGGGTGAGGCAACTTACATATTAGGAATCAGGATCTATAGAGATAGATCAAGGCGGCTCATTGGATTGAGTCAGAGTACATATCTGGACAAAGTTTTGAAGAAATTCAAAATGCAAGAGTCCAAGAAGGGATTCTTGTCGATGTCCCATGGCATAAAACTTAGCAAGACTCAGTGTCCTTTGACGACTGATGAGCGAAGTCGGATGAGTGTGATTCCGTATGCTTCGGCAATAGGATCCATCATGTATGCCATGATTTGTACTAGGCCAGATGTTTCATATGCTCTAAGTGTTACGAGCAGATACCAGGCTGACCCTGGCGAAGCCCACTGGGCAGCGGTTAAAAATATCCTTAAGTATTTGAGAAATACTAAGGAAATGTTCCTAGTTTATGGAGGTGATGAGGAATTCAGTGTAAAGGGTTACACGAATGCGAGTTATCTCACCGACTCAGGTGATTCTCGTTCGCAATCGAGATACATGTTCGTAATGAACGGAGGAGCTGTGAGCTGGAAGAGTTCCAAGCAAGATACGGTGTCAGCATCTACAACAGAGGCTGAGTATATTGCTGCCTCAGAGGCGGAAAAGGAAGCTGTTTGGATCAGGAACCTCCTGATAGATCTTGGTGTGGTTCAGGGCGCGTCCAATCCATTGGACGTATATTGTGACAACAATGGTGCTATCGCACAGGCCAAGGAACCTAGACAACACCAGAAGAACAAACATATACTCATGCGGTACCACCTCATTCGCCAGTTTGTCGAACAAGGTGATATCAAGTTATGCAAAGTACACACAGATGCAAATTATTGCAGATCCGTTGACAAAGGCGCTACCACAGCCTAAGCATGAGGCGCACACGAGAGGCATGGGCATTCGATTCCTAGGCATATGATGTCAGGATGATTGACTCTAGTGCAAGTGGGAGACTGTTGGGAATATGCCCTAGAGGCAATCATGTATGATGTAATTCCCACTGTATTTATAAAGTTATTAAGTTGTCCTTGTTTTGAACATCCGATATATGTCATTGAATATGTGATTCGATTGTGGAACTATATATTCATGTTGTTCATACTAGATTGTCCTTGGTCATTTAGGTTGTGCTGGACACACACCCTAGACTAATGTGAGTGTTGGCTGATGACACGGTTCCACTTGTCATGGGCATGGTGATGCCATTCCAACGTTCACGGACTTGGCTAAAGAGTTTAGCAAGTCGGACTGACCCACATTGAGATGCAACGATCAAGTCGTCATTTGCATGTCTCAATCAATGTAATCCTTAGACCTGAGGTAGTCGCACAATCCGAGTTGTGGATCACCGACTTAGGTTCTGTCAAACGTTGTTCTGTGACAAGGCAACTATAAAGGCAGAGTTCGGGTCGAATGAGAAGCAAGCTGCGTGATGTGGATAATCAAGATGGGATTTTGCCCCTCCGAATGGAGAGATATTCTCTGGGCCCTCTCGAGTGATATGATTTAGGAAGCATGGCCATGCGCAACTCAGTTAAGTGTTAACTGTGTTTGTTGACTAAGAGTTAGTCAGGTGAATCAGATATCACGGATCGAGAAGAGAGTTGAACTATTAAAGGGATGACGATGAATCGCCTATAGTTCGACAAGGTATATCGTGAGGCAAAAAGGACTAAGATGAATATCACATTGAAAGGTATGTCATCATGACTCAATGGTACTTGGGAGTCGGCACGTTCTGCTATGAGCCGCTACCGATTGATCGACTGAGAGTCGGACTCTAATCGTGGCCAAGTCGCCATGAGCCTGCAGGGTCGCACACTTAAGAGCGGGAGAAAATATTGGTTGGGTTGGACCCGAACCGGAAATGGACTGAATTAGTGAGTCAGACTCACAGAGGGAATGTGCCACAAGTGTTGTGCAGCCCATTACCATACGCTATATAAAGAGGGGCGCAGGTTGCCCAGCGGGCACGTTAGTCCACTCTCCCATGCGTTGGGAACCCTAGCCCCACTCAGTCCAGCCGTCGCACCAGACCTAGCAGTCTGCCGTCGGAGCTCCTCCTCGTACGTGTGGATACCGGCAGAGGTGCTGTATGTTCAGCACTTCGACGTTCGAGGGATTGGATCGGCCGGACCGGATCGTGGGACTGCACTGCCCCGACGCGCTTCACCGATAATCCGCAACCGCGCGTCTAGTGGTAATCATCGTGGCCTTCTACCTCGGCTAGATCTTGGAAGTACCGCGTAGAAAAAGTTTTCTTTTATCTCTACGCGTCCCAACACTGGAGGCCAGCCAACTAGCTGTTGGCATTGCCGAGTCTAAGACCTCCAGCCAGGTCGAGAAAGATAAGGCTAGAATCAAGGACCTAGAGAATGCCCTGAACCAGCGCCTGGAAGAAGGCACCGAGATGGATCGGATTCTCGGTAAGTAATTTGTCTTTTACCGGATTTTTCCTTGTTTCCCTTCTTCTGTTGTCCTTAACATTTGTTTGTTGATTGAAACAGTAGGTGGCCCCCACCTTAGCCGGATTGAAAGAATCCAGGCTTTCAGAAATTCTTCACCGCGTTCAAGGCTGCGGGGATGGTACTTATTAATAAGTACATTCCCGCCAAATCTGGGGAGTTCTAGGAAGTTGAGAAACTTCCGGAGGCTATCGTGGAGGTGGAGGACCGCAAGGAGTCCTTGATCGGTTCTACAGCTTGTGGGGGTGCACGCATGGCCCTTGGGCTCATGCGTATGCATTACCCCACTGCCAATCTTGGCGCGTGGCGTCCGACATCCCTCAAGGATACACGGATGCTCAGCGGACCAGCATCTTTGATGAAATCAAAGGTCACGCCACCAAGATCTCCAACATGGTGAACATCTCCACCTTCTACCCCGAGGAGGAAATCCCGACAACTCCCGAGGAATCCAACAGCGAGGACGAAGACTCGGATGCCTGAAGAAGTTGCCTGGTCCCGGGTAGGAGATAGGAAAATAGAAGCATTATTGTTCTTACAATGTAACACTTATTGTAATGCTTTCTATTCTTTTGTATAAACAAGTACTCCGCTTTTGTAGTTAAATTATTAAGACTTTGCAAGTTTTCCGGGTTTTTATTCCTTTATCTTCTAAGTTCTCTGGTTTATATGTCTTAACTGTCTTTAGTTTTTGAAATGGCTCGATAGTATATAATCTTCATGCCAAGTGACTGGGTATAACCAATCAGTCGAAACTCGGAAACATGGATCATACTAAAGGCATTTTTACTTACTAATTTCAGTGACCCAACATAAAAACAATAATATAATACTTAGAGAAAAAGTAAGGAATTTTGTCTGAAACTCAGGCATGCAGGCACAATCTGGGTTTCCTTAAGCCTCCTTAGGCTGAAAATCATTCAGTTTTTTAACTCTGAGCACGCAGGCACAATTCGGGTTAACATTGAGTACTTCGAAAGATCATTGGGAAATAGATAAGGCGGATTTATGCTTTATACTATAATAAACATGTAAAAACGTAGATGTATGAATTCCGACAACTTTATTTCATGATCTCAAATATGTTTACATAGAAATTGAACTAAGTGTAGAAGGGACGTAACTGCTGGATGCTCCAGGGTCTTTTGGTCTCTCCTAGTTCGACACCTATCTTTCTCTTTCTTTTGCGATTTGGTCTTTTGGGATCATTCTTCGTATCCCGAATATCTACAAGACAGTATGATCCATTTTTCATAGCTTTGATAATGACAAATGGTCCTTTCCAAACTGGGGCTAACTTGTGTTTTATTTCTTGCACCAATCTTAGCACCAAGGCACCTTCTTTGAAAGAAGATGCCTGATTTTTCGACTATGGTAGCGTTGTAATCCTTGCTGATAAATGGGGGGATCTTTGAAGTACAAGTTCTCGTTCTTGTTTTAGAAGATGGACGACATCCTGTCGTGCACTTTCGGCATCTGAGTCATCAAAAGCCTGCACTCTTGGGCTATCATGGAGCATGTCCGTTGGAAGCACTGCTTCTGTGCCATAAACCAGGAAAAACGGGGTTTGCCCTGTTGATCTTTTTGGCGTCGTTCGAATACTCCAAAGCACGGAAGGTAACTCTTCTACCCATGCTCCAGCTGCTCTATGAAGAGGAGATTCGAGTCTTGGGCGTATTACCTGCAGGATTGAGCTATTCATTCTTTCAACCTGCCCATTGGATTGCGGGTGTGCCATAGATGCAAGATCTAGGCGTATATCCGTTTTTCTGTAATATTTTGCCAACTCTCCAATTGAGAAATTTGTCCCGTTGTCGGTAATTATGCTTTGTGGAACGTCGTATCTCATGACTACGTCAATGATGAAATGCCTGGCAGTTACACCATCAAGCTTTTTTGATGGGTTTTGCCTCCACCCACTTGGTATACTTATCTACCACAACGAGTAGATGTGTGAGTCCACCTCTTGCAGTTTTGAATGGTCCCATCATATCTAGCCCTCAGACCGCAAATGGCCATGTAATAGGGATAGTTTTGAGTGCTTGGGCTGGCATCTGCTTGGCGTAATACTGACATCCGACACATGTGTTACTATGTGTTCGGCATCTTTCTTGGCTGTTATCAGAAAAACCCTGCATGGAATGCTTTTTTAACTATGCTTTTTGATTGAGCATGATGTCCGCAATCTCCTGCATCGATTTCTTGCAGTATTTCTCGGCCTTCTTCTGGCGAAATACATCGCTGAAAAATTCCGATAGTTCTGCGCTTGTACAGGCAGCCATAAATTACCATGTATCCTTTGCATCGATGTTTTATTTGTATTTGCAAGACCTCGTCTGCTCCATCCGGGTACTTCTGATCCACTAAGAAGTTTACATATGGAATTGTCCAATCTAGGTTAACGAGCAGTACTTAAATTGACTAAACGAGAGGATAATCAACATCTCCACCTTTTATCGATGGTTCATGCAAATGTTGGACAAACACACCTGGTGGTAGGGTTTTCACTCTTTCCGAGCCCATGCGGGCTAATGCATCCGCGTTCCAGTTTTCTTCCCTTTTGACATGAAGTACTTCAAATCCCAGGAAGCAAATGGAAAACTCGTCCACCGTTCTCCGATATTCGGCCATGATGGGGCTTTTGGCGTCCCATGTTTGGTTGAGCTGATGATGTACCAAATCCGAGTCACCATAGCATAATATGCGTTTGACACCTATTTCTTTTGCAATGTGCAAGCCATGAAGCAAAGCTTCGTATTCTGCCACGTTATTGCTGGTGTTGAAGTGTATTTGTAACACATACTACATAGTATCCCCTTTCTGGGATTTTAGCACTACACCAACTCCAGCGCCTTCCTTCATCTTGGATCCGTCAAAGTGCATGACCCAGTATTCCGACTCCGGCATTTGTGTGTTTTCCATTGCTTCTGTCCAATCAGCGACGAAATTTGCCAACGCCTGGGATTTAATTGCTGTCCGGGGTTGGTACTTAATGTCGAACGCAACTAACTCGATGCCCCATTTGGCTACTCGGCCTGTTGCGTCCGCATTGTTAATAATATCCCCTAGTGCTTCTTTACATACCACTGTTATGGAATGTCCTTGGAAATAATGGTGGAGTTTTCGAGATGCAAAAAACACGCCATATGCGAGCTTTTGATGGTGTGGATACCTTTGTTTGGACTCGGAAAAAACTTTGCTGACATAATATACTGGATGTTGATCTGATATGCTTTGTTCTTCTTTCCGCCTTTCCACAACTATCATAGCGCTAATAACCCTGTTTGTTGCCGTGAGATACAGTAACATGGGTTCTTCGTCTTTTGGGGATGCCAAAATCAGAGATTTCATCAAGGTTTCTTTTAACTGGGTTAATGATTTGTCTGCATCTTCTGTCCATACAAATTTGTCGGATTTTTCAACAACTTGTATAATGGCAGAGCTTTGTCTCCTAGCCGGCTTACAAACCTGCTGACGGCGGCTGCAGAACCCGTCAATCTTTGTACATCTTTTAAGCACGTGGGCTTTGAGATGTTTAAGATTGCCTTGATCTTTTCCGGGTTTACTTCTATTCCTCTGTGAGAAACGATAAAACCTAGAATTTTTCCTGAGGGAACCCCGAATACGCACTTTAATGGATTCAACTTCATTTTGTAAGTGCGCAAATTTTTGAAGGTTTCTCGTAGATCTTCAAGGAGTGTGTATTTTTCCTTGGAAACGACGGCAATGTCGTCCAAGTAAACGTGAACGTTTTTGCCAATCTGACTATGCAAACAATGTTGCATGCAACGCTAGTAAGTTGCACCTGCGTTCTTTAGACCAAAAGGCATGGTTATGTAATAGTATGTTCCATACGGGGTTATGAAGGAAGTTTTGATTTGGTCTTCTTCCTTCATACGTATTTGATGGTACCCGGAATAAGCATCCAAAAGCATAAAAGCTCAGAGCCAGCAGTGGCGTCTATTATTTGATCGATTCGCGGTAATGCAAACCTATCTTTTGGACACAATTTGTTCAGGCCGGTGTAATCTATACACATCCTAAGAACATTACTATCTTTCTTCGGGACTAATACTGGGTTCGCAGACCATTCAATATGTATAACTTGCCGGATAAAATCAGCTGCTAATAGCCGGATAATTTCCTTGCCAATAGCCTTCCGTATTCTTCCGTCAAATCGATGGAGACCTTGTTTGACGGGTTTAGATCCTGGGATCACCTTGAGTTGATGCTCAGCAAGTTCCCTGGGTACACCTGGCATGTCCGCGGAACACCAGGCAAAGATATCCCAGTTCTCACGGAGGAACTTGATGAGCTCTCTTTCCTATTTGTCGGTCATCCGGTTCCCACTACGACAAATTTTGTCGGATAGTAGGGATCTAGGATAACTTGTCTTGTATTCTCGGAAGCTTTGAAACTATGTGCCGGCTTCCGGCTTCCTTTCCTGTCGGCATTTCTGTCGGTGTAACTTCTTTTGACAGCTCTTTCAATTCCTCCTTTGCTATCACTTTTTCTGCGCAAAGGGCGTTTCCTTTTTCCAGCTCGTTTGCCAGTTTGAAGTCTCCCAAAATGGTGATTACTCCTACTTTTGGCCCTGGCATCTTCAGCTTGTTATAGATATAACATGATCTTGTCATGAATTTGGCGAAAGCTGGACGTCCGAGTATTGCGTGGTATACACTTTCGAACGGCACGACCTCGAAAGAGATTTTTTCCTGTCGGAAATACTCTTTTTATCCAAAGGTTACGTCTAGGGAAATTTCTCCTAGGGATTGTGCTTGTCTGCCAGGAACGATGCCGTGGAAACGTATGTTGCTATGATTGAGCTAGGTCTCGGAGATTCGCAGATGCTTCAATGTATCCAGGTACATTATATTGATGCTAGATTCTCCATCCATCAGCACTCTTTTTAGCCTAGTGTTTTGAACAATGGGGCTTACAATTAGAGCTTGTGTGCCGGATTCTGTGATATTTCCGGGATGATCCGACTGATCCCAGGTAATTGGTGTATTGGAGTACTTCAAGAATTTCGGGGTTGGTGGAACAACCGCGTTTATTTCTCGAAGTGTCTTCTTTGCCACCTTTGCTGAGTGAGTTGCCAGGAAAGTTAAATTGCATTCTCCATCAACTCTTGGGAACTTTGGTTCGCCTTTTCGCTGTTGTTCCTAGATTTTTTTCATCAGTGTCCGATTCATTGTCTTCTTTTCCAGCTTCTGGCTTTTTCTTGGAGAATTTTCTCTTGGAGCTTTTCCCCTTGTTCCCGGATCCATCACTCCCTTTCATGTGCTTATTAAGCCGGCATTGCGCGTTAGTATGGGTAGGTTTCCCAAATTGCGAATGGTTGACACAGTTTTCCGACTTAATCTTTTCCCACTCTTCCTTTGAGTAGGAGATGGGTTCTATGTTCCTTCCTTTCCATTTGCTGCCATTATCCTTTCCAAAGGCTAAATTAAATTCTTTGGGCTTTTTCTGTGCTTCTGGAGTAGCTTTTTTCTCGGAACGAGGCGTCTTTTTGTCCTGAGCTAAAGCATCAATATTTCCACTTCTCGCTCGGATGTCGTCTTCAGCCGCTGTGTGCTCATTTGTAGTTGTAAGCATAGATCCGAGATCTTTGTGCTTTTTTGAACCAACCATGAACGGTACGAGGCCAGGTCTTAAAGCATTGATGAAAGCATGCATTGCTTGTAGATCACTTACTCCAGAGCAGCTGTTCTTCATTGCAGTCAATCTTGAGATAAAGTCGACATATGGCTCATCTTCAAACTGGGTGCAGCAGTTTAGCTGGTTGATGCTATTGGGGCGCTTGTATGTTCCCCAAAAATGCTGAGTGAAAACTCTAGCCATATCATCCCAGCTATCCACGGTTCTTGACGGAAGCCCGTTAATCCAATCTCTGGCTCCATCCAGCAACATTAGGGGGAGGAATTTTACCGCCTCTAGATCTGTCCCTTTGTTAATCTGGAGGCTGTATAGTAGTCTGAGAGCCAGGTATCCGGGTTTGTACTGCTGGTATATTTTTGATATGTTGGACCAACTTTGGCAAAGACAAAATGTAGAGTCATTCTCCTGATCATGTAAGTGAAACACTTAGGTCCAAAATATAGATCATCTCTTTCCTCTCTATCAACGTGAACGGAATATCTGTCGGCTGAATGGATAGAAGGGCATCTGATCCTTTCTTTTCCATTGTTGCGTGAGTGCGCTTTTCCAGGGGTTATCCCTATTTCCTCTGTTATCGTGTCCTTTGGAATAAGGTGGAGTTCTACTCCTTGGCCTTTCTTTATTCCTAGGAGGAGTATGGGATCTCTCACGCCTGTGAGGAATGTCGTATCTTCCAGATTTTTCAGCAGGGCGTCTCAGAGGCGGCATTGCCTTTCCGTCTTTCCGTTTTGTTCTTCCTGATCTCGGGGATTAATTCCACCTTTCGGTGGATGGGATCCTGTCCTGGACCCTGCATCCTTGTTATCTTGAATTTTCTTGTCCTTTCTCGGATCTCCTTTCTTCTCTTTAGAATTTCCTGAATCTCCAGGTCCAGGTGCTCCAGTGGCGCATGTGGCGGTTTTGCATAGGGACGAGTTGTCATGCAACTTCCCTGATCTTGCCTGCCCCCGCTGTTGCTGCTGCAATGCCTTTCCTAAGAAAGCATACACCCCTTGAAGCTTTTCGTCATTGGAGTACAGATCATCGTTGAGGATGGCAAATGCGGCTTCCGCGTTTTCTGCTACAGTTTTGTATAAAGGTTCGCCCTTGGCATCAATGTCGTTTACTTGCTTTTGCCAGGAAGGGTTTTGGAACCGTTCCTTTGGCGGCAATACTTCCGGTCTTGTGATTCCGGGTAACCGTGTAGGTTTTATGCCAAATCTATTCCTTCTTTCATACTCCTCAATTTCTTCCTGCTGCAACTTAATGTCAGCCTGGGTGTTTAGGATATTTTCTCGAGTTTGGAATAGATGTTGTTGTTGCCTTTGGAGAGCTTGTCTCCTGGCTTCCAGCACTTCAGGGGGTTCATGCAGTCCCACTGGTGTTTGAAGTATATCACGTTCGTCCTGCTCTGACATTGGCGGAACAGGGATCTCCTTCGTTTTCTTGTCCACAGGCTTGACTCCGCTTCCTCCTACTTCCAGGTTTTCATTGGCGGTATCCGCCAATTTTTTCTTCCAGAGTTTGTACTAGAGTTTCTTGGCAGTCTTGTTTCTTTTCTTGGAAGAGGGAGGTTTTTTACCAGGTTCATCTTCTGTCAATTCCTTGACGTCAGGGTAAGTTGGACTGGTTTCACCGTCCTCTCTTTCCTCATCTGGCGGAGGTGTTTGAGGGTCTTCCTGGCTTTTGGCATCCGTGTTTTCAGCCGGCTTTTCCATAAGCACCTCATGGAATCCCTCTTGAAGAGATTTGACCTTTCTTTCGAAAGCGTCTTCATCTTCGTCCTCGGAATCGAGCTCATCCGATCCAGATTCCGACTCTAATCTCGCCTCAATGGCGGCTAGCACATAATCGGCTTCCGAGTTCGTCGTCGTATCGACAGATGTCGGATCTTCCACCTCTACTATGGGATTGTTTTCTTTTTCCTCTTCAACAGGATTGCTTTGATCCGTGTTTTTGGCGGTCTCGGATTGCACCATACCAATAAAGTGCGATCTCATTGCAGGCATCTCCGAAGAGGCAGCTAATTCAGCAGGATATTGGCGATCTGAGCAAAATCTGGCATCATAGTTTTCTTCAACTGGGTATAGGGCGGGTGGGATAAATTTACTTCCACCACAGAATCCTATTGCCTCTGCAGTTAATATGATAAAGATGTTTGCAGATCCAATCGGTAAATGCAGGCACTTACGAGATGATTCCGTGTTGGCATGTACGATCCATTGTCAAGGAAGCGCCCGACGTCGTTGTCGAATTCCAAGCTTCCGACAGTTATGGTACTGCCGATTCCGCCGAGTGTCCCCAATCAAAACATAACGCCTGACGTTGCTGGCCCCACGGTGAGCTCCAACTGTTGAGACATCGTAGTAGAGATTATAGGCGGGGGTGCCATGAGACTACCGATAGAGACGTGGGGGAACGTGGTAGTATGACAACCAGAGACACCAAAATTACCCAGGTTCGGTACGTCGCAACTAGGCGGCGTTCCTACTCCTGCAATCTCACTAAATCAGGGCTGAAGGCTGAAGTATACAAAGTAAAATGTGAGTTGGTTTAGCTAACTCGACAAGGATCAACTTCTCGGTGAGTTGGCTTCTAGCTAATTGGCTCTGTCTTTCTTCTCTCCCGTCCGGGTTTATATAGATAGCCGGGTTAGGGTTTACAGAAAGGAAACCTAGAAGACTACGGTAAGTTTCTAACTTGGAAAGCAGGCATCCGCCTTCTACTCCAAGCCGCACCACGTGGGCCGTGGTCCGGGTTCTTCTAGAATCCGGCTTCCACGCGTCAGCTTACTGGGCCGCCTAATGGATCGTGATCCATTACCATTCAGGCCACCCTGGTAATCCGGTTCTTTAGGACAATGCCGAATATACCCCTAACCAGTATATATTCGGCAGCGATCGTGGAGCCAACGACGGGAGAAGGCATCACGGAGCGCACCGCAGACGACCATGTCGTTGGTGTGGAACGGGACCTTCCCCACTCCACTGGTCGCCCAGGAGCAAGCTCGGGCCGAATGATATCGTTGGCGTGGAGCGGGACTAGCTACACTGGTCGCCCATGGGCTGAAGCTCCCGAAGCTCATGCTCCGGAAGTACGCCGTTCTCGGTTCTTCATGTCTACCGGCGACGCCTCGGCGGCTCGACCACCACCCAAGTAGCAAGCATGGCCTGACCTGCCAACTGATGTTGTCCAGCACCAGCGTCTTGGTCGACGCAGAGCTCAACAACACGCAGTTTCTCTACTTATGTCAATTTTTGTGTTGTTAACAGAGCTTACCACTATGTACATGCAGTTTCTCTACTTTATTAGATGGAATTAATCTATGTTTGGATGGCTAAGTTATGCATCACGGCCTGAATCCGTCCCCTCTAGCCTCTCGTGACGAGAAATTAGTATAAAACTATCACTTTTGAATTCAAATTTACCAAATGATACCACTTTACTGATATAACACAAAAATATCAGCAGTACTATTGGGTAAATTTAAGTTCAAAGTGGTAGTTTTATGCTAATTCCTCTCTTGTGACACTACTATGGATCCCGCGGCTTCCGCCGCCGCTGCCGGATAGTTGTGGCAACGCTGCCGAGATGCCATCATCTAGAGGAATGGTTCGATAACTATTATAGGATTTACAGGAACAAAGGACAGTACGGGAATCTCCAGCCGTTCGGCCCCCCAGGTTTCAGTTCGGCGTTTTTTAGCGATAACGCCGCCCCGCACCAAAACCTTGGGGGGGGGGGCGACTTTACCAGCCGTTCGGCGACCTAGAAAAACAGAACGGCGATAACATTTGAAAGTTCCTCTTCCCGCCCCAAAAAATAGAGCCCGAGTTCGGCGATAACGGCAGCCATAGTTTGGGAAATCATATTACAAAAAACGTCACGGTTGGGCGATCAAATAGTCTAGATCGAATCACAGTCGGGCGCGCGTGGCGTGGGCACAGGTGGGAGATTAGGCAGAGGCGTCAGCCGGTGTCAGAGCAGGCGCCAATCTCGGCGCAGCATCATCCAGGTCGATGACGGGAGATGCATCCTCCAGGTCGAAGGCGGGCGTGGCATTCTTGTCGACGACGGGCGCGTAGTCCTCCAGGTCGACGACGGGCGCGGCATCCACCAGGTCGATGTGCGTGCTTGGCAGCGCGGTGGCATAGCTCGTGCCACCAGACGACGTAGTCGGGGCCGGAGCCGGGTTGATGTCGCTCAGGATAAGGGTGCACTGCGCCAGGAACCAAGCTCTCACCTCGGCGGTCATCGCGGCCGGGTCGCCCCCGTGAGGAGGGCGAGGTCGTTGTTCCTCTTCTTCGCCGCGGTGCCAGTCCTGAGGAGGTCGATTTTGACCTGGGAGTTGGCCATGAGCGCCGCCCATCTCTGCTTGGCGATCTCCTCCCTCTTGCCGGCCTGGGTCTGGGCGTCGGCGATGCAGGTCTCGATGGACGCCTGGAGCTTTGCCGCTGCCGGCGCACCGTCCCTTGCCAACTTGGTTTTCTTGTGGCCAATTGGCAGACGTCCTTCGGACGCACATGCGGCCACCGCGTCAGGGACGTACTCCTTGCCCTTGCCGATCGATCGCCGCACCTCTAGTAGTTGTCGACGTGCTGTTTGGTGCCGACGATTGGGTCCATGCTGATCGTCTTCCACGCCTCGGCGAGAAGAACATCCTCCCTGTGCGCCCACTTGATGCGAGGCTCGACGGGGGACGAGGGAACTGCCTTGGGTTCCTTGCGGGGACGGCCAGGACCACGGCACTTTCGGCCATCCCCGGCCGGATCTGCTCCCTCTGGTGCTAGCGGCGTCTCGTCGATCTCGTCATCGCCGCCCTGCGCCTCCGTCTCCTGCGTGCCGGTAGAGCATCATTCGCCGTAGTCACTGCCTCCCTGCGCGAAAAACTCCCCGATGTGCTCGAGGAAGCCCGGGCTCGCCGCCGCCGCCATCGAGCCGGCCACGATGATCTCGTCCATGCAGCTGTTGTCCTGGGTCTGCAGCCCGACCATGATCGCACGACGATGGGACGGGGAAGCTGCGTAGCCCGGCGAGGCGCCATACATCATCGGCGTATGGTAGGGGAAGGTGAGGTTGGGGTTGAAACCGCCCAGGGGTCACCTTCGACAAACCACGCAGGCGTCGGGTGCGGTGACGGACGTGGTGACGGCGATGGCGACTTCTTCCATCCGGCGAAGATGGAGCCGAAGCCAGTCTTACGCTTGGCGAGCGGCGCCGCGGATGCGACCGGAGTAGGCGGCTCATCTAGCGCCTCCTCATCCTCCTCCTCCTCATCCTCGGTGTGGGGACCCCAGACTAGCAGTCCGAGACCTCCAGTATGCATACATTCACGATCCCATGATCAGTTAGTCGTGAACAACATACTCGAGTTGGCATTGCAGATTACAACATCCACTACACGAATACACGGCTTACACAACTGGTCACTTGACTCAGTTGAAAACAACTGCCACGCAAGGCAGGAACACACACTAAAAATAGCGGAAGACTACAAAACACACTCGTGGTAAACCCAAGTCACGCCTTGACTACTTACAGGCTACTGACTCGGAGACGTTCCTAGTTCGCATAGCCGTCAGCGACACCATCTTCTTCAGGTTCTCCGGGTTTCTGCTCAAAGTCTGGCTAAGACAATAGCCAGGGACGAAACCAATGTGAGTACGTTCGAATGTACTCCGCAAGACACCCCAAATGAAAGCTAAACATGCAAGTATGCATAAATATAGGTGGTAGGAAGGCTTTAATTAGGGTTAAACTAGCCATGATGAATTTAAGACCCATCATAGTTGCACAAGTTCTATTTTTCTTTGTTGAAGAAGATACTTCAAAAGATATTTCATTTCTCTTGTAGATATAGCATGTCCACAAGGTTTTGATAAAACATTCTAAATAAAGAAAACATTTCTCTTTGCAAAACTTCTTGAAAAAAAACACAACTTTACGATCATCATTTATCCGGTACCTCAAAGGTACAATCATTCCCTTTCAACGTACCTCCCAGGTAAAATTACAATACACTTTCCAGCTTTTTGAAAACATTGACACAATGCTAGCTACATGGCCATTCAACTGTCCATATCCGAGGACACGGCTATTCTGAATAGTTTTACTCTGCAGAGGTGTACACAATCCACAAGATCCAGTACACGTGCCGTGAACAATCACGGACTGTCCGAGACAGTATGCAAACATCGGATAACTGGTCCTAACCATCCACTATGTCAGTGCTAGTAAATGACTACCTCTTCAACTGGGTTTGTTCTCCCCGGCACCGAGTGAGTCAGCCGTATCGATCCGGTTTCCCCTGACAACACACCGCCATGGCAGGAGACCCAATTGCTGCAATCGGTAGTGAACTTAATCCCACATTGTGAATGTCCCGTTTCTCCCTCCCGGCGAAAATTCGGTTCGGGGGACTCTAACCCCTATAGCACTTTGAGGTAGACACGGACTAACACCGACAAGCAATTAGCTAGACCCCGTTCCCATATTGGGGTAATGTGGCAGCACGGCTTGGTTGTCCAGCGAAGACTAGGTTATGTGTCATTTTTGGAAAACAAGTCGAAAACATTTCCTTCTTCACAAACCTCCCTCGGACAAGGTCCCACCTTTCCTCGGGGTTTTGTCCAAGCTTTTGCTTTCCAAAAACCTCAAGTTAAAATGTCCACTAGGGGACTTAAGTTGATTAAGTGATAATACTAAAATGTCTAAAGGGCTTGGTAACACCAAGATTATATAGTGGATATAGCATATTAGATACATAAAATAGATAGTGGTATAGTCCACTTAAAAGAATAGTTTTTGAATCAAACTTTTGTAAAACTTCAGAAGTAAAACATGCCTAATAGATAATGATAAGTAAAACAACAGCAAGCATTTAGAATGTCTTGCCTTGCCACTGGTCTTGGTCTTGCTCTTGAAATAAACAAGAGTTGCAATAAAAACCTCTCCGAGAAAATAATACCGTCTTTGTTATCTAACGTTGTAAACACAAAAAGGAAAACACCCAATCAGAACCAAACAAAGGAAAGCACTTGACAAAAAGTAAACATACAGCAAGTATTTCATCAAACAAGTACACTCACAAACAATATTACTAGGGTGCACACCAACAAGCAAAACAGGCACAGACAATACACATGAATAACACTAGAATAGGTGCTATGGATCCTCAACCAAAATGGCATGAGTTCAGTGGGTGTGCCACTCTCATATCATGCTCAGATAAGGTTAAATGACACTCTGGTCATTCATGAGGATGAGCAAAATAACAAGAAAACAACCTAGGAACACATACACATGCATAGGAAAATATTAACAAGCAATACTACAAGCCCATAGTAACACATGCTTTTCTAAACATGGAGAAACAATATAGCCAGTATCTAAACAATCTAATAACAGAGACAAAACAATACCAAACATATCATGGCATCACTCAATACATGGAAATAATCATGGAGCAAAATGACCACTAAAACTAGAGAATGCAAAAGGGGCTATTTAGACATGCATACATGCATAACCATAAGAGATCATCAAACATGATTTATTCTAACATGATGGACCTGTAAGATGGCATCCAAATAACAGAGAAAACAACACCTAGACATGCTAGTAATAACAAAATAACAATCTACTCAATGCCTCAAAAATTAAGCATACAAATAGCAACTATGGCAGAAAATCATCTAAAACTACCATGCAAGACTATTTGACCTAGAGCTCACTCAAGCATGCAATCAAGTATAATATGATAGAATAACAGCAGCTATGATATGGAAAACAATACTAAAGCATTTATAAAATTCATCATACCAATATGAAGAATAACATGATTTAACCTATTAATACTAGGAAAACACCCTATGAGAATAAAACCATAACAAACATGCTTTTTCACACCCAAACCTTATCATGCTAGTGAATCACTCAAAACACATCTCAATCATGTATTAACACCTTACACATGCTAGGAATCACTTTTATAACAAAAACAATATAACACACAATTTTAGTAAAGGCATAGCAATAGTATACAGAAAAGAGCTAAACACTAAATATTGCACCAAGGCTATTCTGTAAATCCTAAAATCATGAAAATTAGTATTAGGTGCTCCTAGTCATTATCAAACCAACGCAATTGGATTCACCTAAAAAATCATCACCAATAAAATTAAACAATTCACAGAAGTGCTCTCTGGCCTAAAACTAACATGCATGTCATTTTCACACCACAACTCAAGTCAACACAAGGTTAATTTCCACAGATAGACATCACCAAGGGCTACTCATAACAGTTGAGTTTGCATGATTTGGATACTTAAAACCCAAGTTATAAAAAAATGGTGTTAATGAGTGTCTCTGCCATTTATTTTATTTCTCCTAAACTATTGCACAAAATACAGATCTACAAGTTGGAGGTGGTTAAGATTTTGTAGATCTAGTACTGTGATTTTTAGTCTGGCAAGATTCACTGGTTAACATTTTTATTTCGAATTAAAGCAAACAGCCAGAAAATAGATTTGTTGGAAAAGAATTTCAACCTGGAGAAAAAAATGGCAATGGGCCAGATCTGAAGGGTATCGGGCCGCATAGGGGCAGGCCGGCCCAGTGGCGAGCGCGCGCGCGGCAAAACGGTAAGCCACCGTCCGCGCGGCGATCGACGGCCGCGATTAAACCGTCCAAGGTTCAAATGCATCCGTCGGATGTAGATCTTGCGGTCGAGATCCGCCCGTACCGGTATCCGCCGGCGGCAACCAACGCACAGGGCGGAGTCCTCTCCGGCCGCCGTTACGGAGGCCCGGGCTCGCCGCTGGTATCTCCCGCAGTCTCCTGGAAACGCAGGAAGCACCAGGAGGTCCAGGGAGACAAGGCGGAGTCGATGCCCCTACTGAATACTTAAGGGAACGGCCGGTGCGGGGTGGTCACCCGAGATCCGCGGCGGCGGGACAAGGCCGCGGTCGATGGCGCCCCTGCAGGGAGTGGAAACAGAAATTAGGAGGCGCACGAGCTAAGCAAGAACCCAAGGGACGCAGGGGAGAAGAAAAAGGAGGAAGAAGCACCATGTGGCCACGGCTCGACGGGGGAGTGAGCTGCGGATAGCCCCGGTTCGATTCCGGCGATGCAGAGGGAATGGGAGGGGGATTTCTAGACATGGACACGATTGGTGATTGGTGGAGTGCAGGAGGCATGCAGAGCAGCAAGGGAATGGCTTGGTTCGATCCAGAGCCGCTGCTCGGTGCACGGCGACCATGGTGGACATGGCGGAGGAGTTCACTGGAATTCCAGCACCGTATATCATGTCTGGTATGTTGTCCTTGGTTAGCTGGTCATTGAGGACGGAGAGGGAAGAAGGAGGGGATGCGGGGCGAGCGGAATCGAGGGCGAACGCTAGGCACCCGTAGGTGTTCGACAGAGATGAGGAGGGGATAGGAGGGAGAAAAGGACAAAGGATGAGCACGGGCGTGCTCGTGGCGAGCGTGCGGAGCTGAAACAGGAGGCCACACGCTCGGGCATGTGCCCCAGGTGTCGGAACGCAGGGGACGTGTCGAGGACGTCCTGGACGCCATGGCCAGCGCACGGGTGATAGGGAAGGAGACAAGGAGAAAGGAGGGGGCTTCGCCAGAGAGTTCACGTGAGTAAGATCAAGTTTGTGGCGCACGGGTTGCTTCTGGTATGGATGGTGGTGATGGAGTAGAAAAATGGTGAGTGATCACCATCCTTGTCCTCATGTTGGTGGATGGGAGAGAGGGGTAGGGGTGTGTAGACCTTGTCTATGAGGTTGGGGAGGATGTTTTCTACCTCACGGAACCAGAGGGAGATAGAGAAAAGGAGTGTATGGACCAGGATGCTCCTGAACCAAGTAGTGACCAGAAAATAAAGAATGGGTTTTGATTGTTTTCATCAATATTTTGAAAGTAACATGAGTGAAATATTATTTCCAATGGATAGAGAATCAAAAATGGAGTCTAGGGGTGGTGGTCTCAAGGTTTTCTAAAAACATTTCTTTCACAAAATTTTGGGAATTAAAAAATGGCAGAAACTGTTTTTAAATGTTTTCTCCAAAATTTTCAAAACAACTTGCAAATGTTTTTGTATAATTAAGTCACAAATTACCATAGGCTTGTTGGGTAACGTTTCCAAGATTTTAGGAAATACTTTGCTTCACAAAATATTTTAAAGTCCATTTCTGGCCTTTTGGAAAATGGAAAATAATAAATAGTAAGATGCTTTGAAAACAAATATTTTTGAGTTGGGGTGAGGGAGTATATAATATAGATCCCAAAAGTTATTTTTAATAATCAACTCTTTTGAAAATATTTGAGGCACCAAGTGGAAAAAGGGTGAAAATAGGAGTTTATTTAGTAGGTTAAAAACCAAGAGAGAAGAATAATTAAATAGCCATTGAAAAATAAATGGACCATATGGAGGTGATGTATAGGTCAAGGATATGGCAAGAGTAGGTTCATTTGGCCTGAAAACAATAAGGATTGATTTGGAGTAACATGGACAAAGTGCTTCATGATAAAGGTGATATGGTCATTACTTTGGGAATGCCTTCAATAAGACTTTGATAGATGATACCAAAGGGTTTCAACATCCAGAATGACAACTTGGATGGATGGTATAGATGTTAAACATGATATACATGAGGGTACATTGATCAATAGAACAACATTTGACATAAAGGCATGTCTCCAAGGTTGGAAGTTTTTAAGAAAACAGAATATGAGATGGACATATGATGGAATATGGTATTGATGTCTGATCTTGTTATTAATAGGTTTTATTTTATTAAAACAACACACATTAATCAACAAACAGAAATAAATACTTCAAGCAAACACAAGATAAGATCCCACAACAAGCAGATAAAATAGCAAGACACACAAGATCACTCAAACAACCGAGTTCTTCGATTTAATTTCCAGGTGTGTTTCTCAAGTGTTAATTTTAGGTAGTGATCAAGACATACCATGACAGAGGGTTTTTGTAAAGAGCTTCATATCAAAAGTTGTTAGTTCCCAGAAGAATATAATTGAGGTAAAACACAAGGGTCACATAGTCCCCTCTTATTGTTTTTGCAAAAGAAAGAAGTGAGAAGGAGTTTTTGAAATACTTGCAAAAACATCTTGGTTGAAAACAAGTTGGAGATGATTAGCCCCAAAATACTTTTCATATAGTTTTGGAAATTATCTTTTGTTTTCTCAAAACTAGGCCTTTGGGTTTCTCCTAAACTTAAAACACTTTCAAAAAGGTTTTTGCCAAAAGAGGGTCATGGATGAAGATGATAAGCTTTCTTGTCATGACTTGATCACAAGGGTTGTGTTTTAAGAAAGTTATGATCATTGGTTTTAATGTTAGTTGTTAACAAACTCAAACAAAAGCACAATCAACAAGCAAATAGAAAACAAACACAAGCACAAGTTAAACATATTAAAAAGTTTTTGTTGGCCCTGATTTTTGGGTTATTGAAAACAAGTTTTTCCTGTCTTCCAAAAATTGGGCTGTTACAGCTCTTCCCCCCTTAAAATGAATCTCGTCCCCGAGATTCGTAAGTGGGTACTTAAGAGTGTAACTAAAAACAAGAGTCTCGGTCTTCTTCAATTTTTTTGTAAATAAAGGTCCTTCTACGAGGTGGTCTTCTGAGAACTCGAGTTGTTGATGTTGTCAGAAAGTTGCTTGTCGAGGAGATGGATATGCTCACTTGACACTTCATGTCCTTGTTGTTGATGTTGGTGGAACGACACAAGCTAATGAAGGGTCTTGATTTTGCTGCTTCGCAGACCTTCTGTCGTTGTCTGGACCTGGTCTTCTTATAGGGTATCGTAGATAGTTACCCACGGCAACCATCTGGTCTCACAGGGCGTCAGGTCCGTTGACTTGACTCTCTCTGATTACTGTTAGGAAATATGTTAGGAAACTCCTATATGCTTCTTGAGTGGTCGTCCGCGTTGAATTGCTTCCCCCCTTTGATTAGTCTTCGCAGGTTGTCGGGGATTATCTTCATCTTCGTCTCTCTTTTTTTTTGGTGGCGATGGCAGGTCGTGGAAGAATTCGTTGGGTCTTGATCTTCATGGAGCTTTGTAGGCGTCTTCATAGGTGATTTAGGATCACATAGTTAGCTTTCCCTTGGGAAAACTAGCTAGTGCCTTAAGCAAACCTTCGGTTAGATGTTAGTCTAAAATTAGATAGGTATGTTAGTAGTGCTAGACTGGTAAAATTTCTATTAGAGTTGCGAGACACATCTTGCTTCTATTCGGGCTTGAATATGATCTTGTCGCCCTTATTGGTGTCTCTTGATGTAGTTTCTCAAAAATTGTGCGTGAAGTAAGCTATCCGTCTTGAAGAAGATTTCAGAGTCTTGGGCTCTCGGGTTGATGTAGAGAGGTTCCCCACCTTGCACTTCCCATGAGGGAATGGGAGATAAAACTTTTTAAAAAGGGAGTTTTGCTAAGTCAGACTTTTGAAGAGGTACCAAAAGTGTACTAAGGCTGACATGGCCAAAAAGGGTTTTTTCAAACAATCAGGAAGAAAGAAAGAGGTAAAAGTGTGGTGACTTTGTTTTGCCGAAAAGGCGTGCTTGTGAGACACACATGAAAACAATTTAAAAACACACACAACAAGGGAACAGGTAAAAACATTACGCAAGGGTAAAACACACAATTAGCACATAGTCAAAGGACAAACAAGGTACCTTTAGTACCAACAAACGTGTATTACCGCTAAAGAACGGATAGCTCAAGTAAAACAACTGAGCGAAACCTATCGATTCCTATGGGGCTGGGTCGACCAAAAACGGTTGTTGAAGTCTTCATGTTGTTAACGTCGCTGTTGTTGTTGATACATGGCAAAGTCATCGGATCTCGAGGATTTCTTATCTCATATTGTTGTTGAGGTCTTCGGAAGGAAGCTTCTTTTTCTTCGGGTTACTAACTACTAAAGTCTTCTTGGGACATCGTCAAGTATGTAACTGTTAATAGAGAAATAACAGAAGAAAACTTTTTGATATACTTTTAAATGAAAACCAAAATTTTATAAACTCACGTTTATTTATTTACAAAACATTTTGAGCCATGAAAACAAAGGACAAAAAGGTATGTTTACTATTTTCTCAGTTTTTCTTCAAAAACTCAGTTTTATAAACCAGGCAATAATTCTTTTTTGAAAATATGAGAAAAATTGAAACCATGCTTAGGGTTCTTTAGATAAAACATTTTGGGCAGTAATATAGTTTTTACCAAAATAGTTTTGTTTCCTATCTGACGTCCATGCTAAACTAAGGTCTTCTAAAGTCAGGATGGCTCTGATACCAACTCTGTGGGGACCCCAGACTAGCAGTCCGAGACCTCCAGTATGCATACATTCACGATCCCATGATCAGTTAGTCGTGAACAACATACTCGAGTTGGCATTGCAGATTACAACATCTACTAGACGAATACACGGCTTACACAACTGGTCACTTGACTCAGTTGAAAACAACTGCCACGCAGGGCAGGAACACACACTAAAAACAGCGGAAGACTACAAAACACACGCATGGTAAACCCAAGTCACGCCTTGACTACCTACAGGCTACTGACTCGGAGACGTTCCTAGTTCGCATAGCCGTCAGCGTCACCATCTTCTTCAGGTTCACCGGGTTTCTGCTCAAAGTCTGGCTAAGACAATAGCCAGGGACGAAACCAATGTGAGTACGTTTGATTGTACTCCGCAAGACACCCCAAATGAAAGCTAAACATGCAAGTATGCATAAATATAGGTGGTAGGAAGGCTTTAATTAGGGTTAAACTAGCCATGATGGATTTAAGACCCATCATAGTTGCACCAGTTTTATTTTTCTTTGTTGAAGAAGATACTTCAAAAGATATTTCATTTCTCTTGTAGATATAGCATGTCCACAAGGTTTTGATAAAACATTCTAAATAAAGAAAACATTTCTCTTTGCAAAACTTCTTGAAAAAAACACAACTTTACGATCATCATTTATCCGGTACCTCAAAGGTACAATCATTCCCTTTCAACGTACCTCCCAGGTACAATTCCAATACACTTTCCAGCTTTTTGAAAACATTGACACAATGCTAGCTACATGGCCATTCAACTGTCCATATCCGAGGACGCGGCTATTCTGAATAGTTTTACTCTGCAGAGATGTACACAATCCGCAAGATCCAGTACATCTGCCGTGAAACAACCACGGACTGTCCGAGACAGTATGAAAACATCGGATAACTGGTCCTAACCATCCACTATGTCAGTGCTAGTAAATGACTACCTCTTCAACTGGGTTTGTTCTCCTCGGCACCGAGTGAGTCAGCCGTATCGATCCGGTTTCCCCTGACAACACACCGCCATGGCAGGAGACCCAATTGCTGCAACCGGTAGTGAACTTAATGCCACACTGTGAATGTCCCGTTTCTCCCTCTCGGCGACAATTCGGTTCGGGGGACTCTAACCCCTATAGCACTTTGAGGTAGACACGGACTAACACCGACAAGCAATTAGCTAGACCCCGTTCCCATATTGGGGTAATGTGGCAGCACGGCTTAGTTGTCCGGCGAAGACTAGGTTATGTGTCATTTTTGGAAAACAAGTCGAAAACATTTCCTTCTTCACAAACCTCCCTCGGACAAGGTCCCACCTTTCCTCGGGGTTTTGTCCAAGCTTTTGCTTTGCAAAAACCTCAAGTTAAAATGTCCACTAGGGGACTTAAGTTGATTAAGTGATGATACTAAAATGTCTAAAGGGCTTGGTAACACCAAGATTATATAGTGGATATTGCATATTAGATACATAAAATAGATAGTGGTATAGTCCACTTAAAAGAATAGTTTTTGAATCAAACTTTTGTAAAACTTCAGAAGTAAAACATGCCTAATAGATAATGATAAGTAAAACAACAGCAAGCATTTATAATGTCTTGCCTTGGCACTGGTCTTGGTCTTGCTCTTGAAATAAACAAGAGTTGCAATAAAAACCTCTCCGGGAAAATAATACCGTCTTCGTTATCTAACGTCGTAAACACAAAAAGGAAAACACCCAATCAGAACCAAACAAAGGAAAGCACTTGACAAAAAGTAAACATACAGCAAGCATTTCATCAAACAAGTACACTCACAAACAATATTACTAGGGTGCACACCAACAAGCAAAACAGGCACAGACAATACACATGAATAACACTAGAATAGGTGCTATGGATCCTCAACCAAAATGGCATGAGTTCAGTGGGTGTGCCACTCTCATATCATGCTCAGATAAGGTTAAATTACTCTATGGTCATTCATGAGGATGAGCAAAATAACAAGAAAAAAACCTAGGAACACATACACATGCATAGGAAAATATTAACAAGCAATACTACAAGCCCATAGTAACACATGCTTTTCTAAACATGGAGAAACAATATAACCAGTAGCTAAACAACCTAATAACAGAGACAAAACAATACCAAACATATCATGGCATCACTCAATACATGGAAATAATCATGGAGCAAAATGACCACTAAAACTAGAGAATGCAAAAGGGGCTATTTAGACATGCATACATGCATAACCATAAGAGATAATCAAACATGATTTATTCTAACATGATGGACCTGTAAGATGGCATCCAAATAACAGAGAAAACAACACCTAGACATGCTAGTAATAACAAAATAACAATCTACTCAATGCCTCAAAAATTAAGCATGCAAATAGCAACTATGGCAGAAAATCATCTGAAACTATCATGCAAGACTATTTGACCTAGAGCTCACTCAAGCATGCAATCAAGTATAATATGATAGAATAACAGCAGCTATGATATGGAAAACAATACTAAAGCATTTATTCAATTCATCATACCAATATGAAGAATAACATGATTTAACCTATTAATACTAGGAAAACACCCTATGAGAATAAAACCATAACAAACATGGTATGCACCAAGGCTATTCTGTAACTCCTAAAATCATGAAAATTAGTATTAGGTTCTCCTAGTCATTATCCGTCGGAGGTTCAAATGCATCCGTCGGATGTAGATCTTGCGGTCGAGATCCGCCCGTGCCGGTATCCGCCGGCGGCAACCAACGCACAGGGCGGAGTCCTCTCCGGTCGCCGTTACGGAGGCCCGGACTCGCCGCTGGTATCTCCCGCAGTCTCCTGGAAACACAGGAAGCACCAGGAGGTCCAGGGAGACAAGGCGAAGTCGATGCCCCTACTGAATACTTAAGGGAACGCCCGGGAGCGGGGTGGTCACCCGAGATCCGCGGCGGTGGGACAAGGCCGCGGTCGACGGCGCCCCTGCAGGGAGTGGAAACAGAAATTAGGAGGCGCACGAGCTAAGCAAGAACCCAAGGGACGCAGGGGAGAAGAAAAAGGAGGAAGAAGCACCATGTGGCCACGGCTCGACGGGGGAGTGAGCTGCGGATAGCCCCGGTTTGATTCCGGCGATGCAGAGGGAATGGGAGGGGGATTTCTAGACGTGGACACGATTGGTGATTGGTGGAGTGCAGGAGGCATGCAGAGCAGCAAGGGAATGGCTTGGTTCGATCCAGAGCCGCTGCTCGGTGCGCGGCGACCATGGTGGACATGGCGGAGGAGTTCACTGGAATTCCAGCACCGTATATCATGTCTGGTGTGTTGTCCTTGGTTAGCTGGTCATTGAGGACGGAGAGGGAAGAAGGAGGGGATGCGGGGCGAGCAGAATCGAGGGTGAACGCTAGGCCCCCGTAGGTGTTCGACAGAGATAAGGAGGGGATAGGAGGGAGAAAAGGACCAAGGATGAGCACGGGCGTGCTCGGGGCGAGCGTGCGGAGCTGAAACAGGAGGCCACGCGCTCGGGCATGTGCCCCAGGTGTCGGAACGCGGGGGACGTGTCGAGGACGTCCTGGACGCCATGGTGATGCACCCAAAATGCATCTACTTTTCCAAGCACTTTGCATCGTATTTCTCTCCGGAGTCCCCCCATAATTGAATAAATCTGCAGAATCTGACGTTGTTTTTAGCAAAAGTCTTCTTTCCGTCTATTTTCGCAGGACTTTTCACAGGGGACGAAAACCACGTAACTTTTTATGGAAAAGAAGGGGAATGAGCACCAGATGGGGCCGGGGGGCCACCCGAGGGCCAAAAGGGGGCCCCACACGCGGCCAGATTCCTTGGCCGCGTGCGGTCACCCCTTTTGGGCCCAGATGGCCCGCTCCGACTAGGTCTTCGACATGCCCCTCCATATATACGAGAAACTGACGGGTTTCGAAGAGGAGGGCTATTGGCGAAACGTAGCGCCGCCGCCACCACGATCTTCGATTTCGGAGTCAAATTGATCCGGGATTTCACCCCCGGAGGTGGAATTCGAGGGGCTTCGTCACCATCATCATCACCACCATCATCTCCATCAACCATGAGCTCCATCACCCCCTCCATGTGTGAGTAGTTGCTGTAGGAATGTGAGGTGTGAGGGGTTTTGGATGAGATTGATCATGTAATTGCTACCCGGTATGCGGGATCTAGGGGTTTGTCTTGAGAATTCTTATGTCTTATGTTGATGCACTATTGCTAGGCTTAATGCTTGTTACTAGGGCCCAAGTGGCATGATTTCAGTACTGAACTTACATTGCTACATCATATATTGGAGTTTGGTATCTATCTGCAATGTGTATTACCTGCTATTATGTTGAACCTGCGAACCCTAAAGTGACAGCTAGGGAAAACAAGGGGGATATGTTCTAGTTTGAGGATGATGTGTGTTCATGGAGTGTTAATGCGTTGGTCTGGGCTATTCGAAAGGGTAGACCTTAATTACCTGTAGTTCCAAATTGGCCCCGGTGAAATGGGCAGGTAGGACAATAGGCTTTGTGCAAATTCTCTTGGTTAGTACGCACAATAATTTACGGAACACACACCTACATAAAACTGAGATAGAGAAAGGCCCCACTGCTAGCAAAACATTATTACATGATCAATCTTATCCGTGCAACACCCCGCTGTCACCTCATGCCTGCGTTTTAGTCTCTGGTTTACTTTCACTCTTTTCCGGTGAAAACTGGGAAAACACTTGCTCTCCATTTACTTTCTGTTTGTTTACTTTCACTGCATTATTACACTCACCACTCTTGCTGCAAGTTTGTTGATACATAGGTGTGGTTGCGAGTGACGTCCCAATTGCTAAAGTCTCACCGGTATTCTTGTGTTCCCACTGAGTCGAACTACAAATTTGGGTAATACTTCCCATCGAAGACTACGATTGATCTCCTGCACTTGGGAGCCATCAAGACTGTTTTCTGGCGCCGTTGCCGGGGAGCCTAGCTTTATTGGTAAGACCACTTGTTATTGTCTACTTGCTGCACTTTCTTGTTCCCTGCAATGGGAAAGGGAAAGGACACTTCGAAGGAGGTAATGCCTTCGACTACTCGTTCTGGTAATGATTTTCCTAGTAGACCAAATTTTTCACCTAATATTGTTTCTACTATGGCTGCTAAGAAAAAGAAAGGAATAGCTGGTAAATCACCATTGTCAAAAATGTCTACTAGTACATCTAATGATCAAACACTTGATAATGTAGACAAAGAACTAGCTTGTGAAATTCTTGAAACTATTGAAACACCTGAAGCAAATGAAACACCTGAAACAACTGAAATTCCCGAATCTTCTGTAGATGAAAATGTAGAATTTGAGCTAGAAAGAAATGAGACTCGTAGAGAGTATGAATATGGGGCCTCTTCTGAAGAAGAAGAAGAAGCATTTATTGATGCCTTTATATCACCTGATTATACAAAACTTGATAAACTCTCTATTTATGATGATGCATCTCTTGGAAATTGTTTTGCTGCTACTAGGAATTTGTGTGGCCCAGCTATTAGAATTAGAGATAAAGATTATGAATTCAATGTTAATCCTGAGATAATTGAGATAGTTGAGAAGTCTAAATTCTGTGGAAAGGATGAGGAGTCTCCTCTTGATCATATTGCTGAATTGCATGCTTTATCTACTACATTTGGAAATGATGAAATCCGTCAACATTATTTATTCTTAAAATTGTTTCCTTTTTCTTTGGGTGAAGATGCTAGAGTTTGGTATAATCTTTTAGGACCTGCATGTATTACTAGTAAGGAAGAATGCTTGCAATTGTTTTTCAATAAATATTTTCCTGCTGAAAGGATACATGCATTAACTGTTGAAATTGGCAATTTTAAACAAGATAAGAAAGAGAGTCTACCCCAAGCTTGGAGGAGATTTGGTAAAATGTGTAAGAAATGTCCTGGTCATGGTTTTAAACCTCATGAATTGCTTGATATATTCTATAATGGACTAATGGGGGAAACAAGAGACTACCTTGATAGTATTGCAGGGAATATCTTTAGGGGCAGAAGTGTTGATGAAGCAATTGAATTACTGGAGTCTATTCTCGAGAATGAAGCTGATTGGAACATTGAGGAGATAGATAAAAATGAGACACTCCCAGAGAAGAAAGGAGGTATACTCGAATTGAACCAAGAAACAATGGCTGAAGCTTCCAAGGATATTAAAGAGAAGGGAATTAAAACCTCTCATCTCAAGGAATTATCTGAAATGGGTATTAAACTTCCTACTGATGAACCATGCTTTCCAATTCAAGTGAACTCTATACTCCCTATGGAAGGTAATGAGGAGGTAAGACCTCCTGTTGATGTCTCTTATGTTAACAATTTTGCGAGGAGCGTAAAATTAGAATGACTATCATGGAAAACCATCATAAAATTAATTTCCTCCGTGAAAATTTAAATGCTAGTGTAGGGGAAGTTAAAAGAATTGTTAAACATTTTGAAATGATGAACAATCAAGTTGAGCAAATGATTTCTTTACAAAATCAATTGTATGAAAATCTGAATAAACAAAAACAATTATGTGGAGTTAATACAAGGGGAGGTGCAAGCACCCAGGATCCTGATTATCCTGATGATCATCCTAAAAGAAAAGAGCAAGCTGCTCTTAAAGATAAATCTTTTGCAGGAAAATCTCCCAATGAAAATGAGCATGATGATGACTCCAATGAGCAAGACAAGGATATTTCTATTTCTGATGCTGAAACTAAGGATGATAATAATGAAGAAGAAGAATCATCTCCACCTGATATTGAACAACATGATGATAATAATGAAGAAGCTGTTGGTAAGGAGGATCCTCAGCCTCCTATTGAGAAGACCAAGAAGAAGAAGAAACCAAATAAAGATAAAGATAAAGGTAAAGAAAGGGATCCATGGGTACAAAGACCCATTCCATATCCCCAAGAGGTATCAAAAACAAAAGATGAAGAGAGGTATGGGCAATTTTATGATATGATTAAGAATATGAAATTAGAGATTCCACTTATTGATGCTATTAAGAATCCTCCATATTCAAAATACATGAAAGATATTGTCACTAATAAAAGAAAGATACCTACTGATGCTATTACTGCTATGCTTGCTGATTATTCATTTAAAGGAAAATTGCCTGAAAAACGTGGAGATCCTAGTATTCCTACTATTCCTTGCAAAATTGAAGAAGCCTATGTGAAATATGCATTATGTGATTTAGGAGCTGGTGTTAGTGTTATGCCTTTCTCACTATATAAGAAGCTTAATTTGAACAAACTAGTTCCAACAGAAATATATTTACAAATGGCTGATAAAACAACTGTTGTACCTATAGGAATATGTGAGGATGTTCCCATCTCTATTGCTAATGAGTTGATACCTACTGATTTTGTTATATTAGAAAATGCCTGAAGATGATAATCTATCTATTATTCTTGGTAGACCTTTTTTGAATACTGCAGGAGCTGTGATAAATTGCACTGAGAGCAAAGTGACATTTAATGTTAAAGGCAAAGAGCACACTATTTATTTTCCCAAGAAGAAACATGTTACAAGTATGAGCACAAGTGTGAATGCTATACAAATAAATTCCATTAATATTGGTAGCATTGAAATAGCTATACCACCTCCAGCACCAAGGTATGAAATATTGATGATTGGGACCATTCCAATCAAATATGAGGTAACTTGATTTATTGTTTTATAATAAGTAATAATAAGAATCATGAGCTATATTCTTTACATGTTGCTAATGAGACCTGGTCAACCTCATTACTAATGTGGAAATGATAAAGGCATGATTCACAAACATTTAAATTGCATTTTTTATGTTATTTGCTTTAAAATTGTGAGACATAGACATAGTATTAAAAAATTTAGAATCAGAAATCACAGAATATGAAGTTTTAGAAATTCTCTGTAGAAAAGTTTCACGTAAAATTCCAGAAAAATTAGGGGGTCAGTTTTTTGCCCGAAGGGACCAGCAGCCAGTGGGGGAGCACCAGCAGGCCACCAGGGGCCAAAATAGGTACCTCCACGCGGCCAGATTCCTTGGCCGCGTGGGATACCCCATTTTTTGCCACAAGTGGATGCTGGGGCCCATCCAATGCTCATCTGCTCCCTTTCGACCGAAAACCAACCCCAGTTCATCTCCTCCATTTTTCCCGTGCTCTATTTCTCCGTCAATCCTCGATCTCCACATTTGAGGCAGATTTTTCAAATCTGTTTGATGGAATCACTCCTTGGTATGTAACTCCTTCACTCATCCAATTACTTTTTGCTCCCATGCTTTGTGTATGAAGTATTTTGCTGCACTAGGTGTCACCTATTATGTCTAAGAACTCCATGAATTTAAGTTTTCTAGTTGATATGGATGCATGATATTGATTAGAGGACTAGTTATGGATGCCTTAGCAATGTTTTAGAGTGATACGATTTAATTTTTGTTGAATTTTATTTTGGTACAGCAAGGTAACATGCTGAACAAGGGAAAGGCATTGCTTGGGATGTCCTAAAGGACAAGGACAAGAGAATCAAGGGTGTCCAACAATCATGATGATAATCAGTTATGGGAGGATGAATTGGTTTTTGCAGGTGAAAATCTGCGTGTCCATACCACAAGATAGCATGACCCCGAAGTTCTTGAACATTGGGGGATTGCTGAAGATTTCCAAGCCTTTGCTGCAACTACGGGGCTGCTTGAGTTCTCACGCCATCCACGCAACACATATGTGGAACTCTCGAGGGAATTCCTCTCTACATTCAGGTTTGAGGGACCGGTGGTGCACCGGAAAAGTAAGTCTAAGAACCCTCCTCCATCTACTTTTGTCATTAAATTTACAATGAGGGGGCAGCGTTTAGTCATGTCATTAGAGGAATTCTGTAAGGCTATACGTGTACCAACTACGGGGTTATGGGATGAAACATATGCTGATTCTAGAGAAGAACTTGTCACATTCTGGCGTAGCATTGCTAAAAATATTCCTGAAATAATGAATAGAGGCAAGCTCACATGCCTCCAACACCCGGGCCTTAGATATTTTGCATTGTTTCTTGCTAGAGGATTCCTTGCTATGGATAACACTTCTGCTTGCACTGGTCCTATGATCTATTTATTAAAATGTGCAATGGAAAATACAGCACCTATATATAACCTGGGAACCATACTTGCTAGAACTTTGCATTTAGCTGTGAGTAGGAATGGCACGGATAAAACTCCTTTCTCTGTTGGTGCCATTGCCAATTTAATCCATGAATACATTATGGCAAAACGAGGTTTTAATGATAACTTGGGTACCATGGTAAATGAGTCTCGACTGCTGGATTTTGGTTTACTTTTTCGCATGGATATGAGCAGGGCTAAGAAAGAATATTTTTCATATTGCTATAAGGATTCTAATGGGCACATTGTGTCTGTTAGGCTCCCTTGTGCTGACTTGTTTGACAGGGAGACAAAGTGGACTGTGCAAGAAGAGCCACAACAAGAAGAGCAACAACAGGAGGAGCCCCAATACCAGGCGCCTATGGCATTTCCCTGGGGCTTTCCTGAACCACACCTTGGAGCACAGGCATGGCAGGATCCATCCTTCTTCCAGGGAGGTTCGTTGAGTGGTGGACATGATTACCACCCAGGATACTAGCTTGATCACAAGCTTGGGGGAGTATTTCTCTCCCTCCTCATTCGTTGTGTTATATCACTTGCATGTTATTTGTTGTTTTATGTTCTTTAAATCTGAAAAACACAAAATATTTTTGTTATTTGTTAGCTAGTTTACTTCTGGTTATTTACATTATGTTTCTAAAAATCAAAAACCACAAGAAGATTTTTTTTTTCTTGAGTTTAGTATAAATACGAAGCTGCAGGAATTGCTGAAATATGTTCACTGTTATATGCTTTAATCTTTACTGGTGACTCCGTTTGAGCTGAAAATTTAATCACTACTGCAACTTTTTATGGCCTTCACCTCTGTAAAACATGAGAAACTTTTGAGGTGTTTAGGTAGGTAAAAAAATTGCTGAATGCAGTAACTTTTTATAGCAAGATTTGAGTTTTTATTGAGCAGTTCAAGTGGGGAGAGGAGAACCACAATGATATGATAATGTGCTTGAAGGGATGAAAGGTATGACACCTTTGCCGTGCTTATGTATGCTTTTTAATAACAGCAAGTGCACACCTTATGATTCCCTTAACACTTAGTGACATAATAGCCATTGTTTATCTTCTCCGTGGTTTAGTAGAATATATTCTGATGCAACTGAAATATTGTTTAGTGTCATTACTTGGCTGATGGATTGAATAATTGTAGCCTTAAGCAAAGGTTTACGCATCCCATTGTGCTTACTGAACTTGCCAACCAAGGAAAGAATTAAAAGAGAAAATTTCATGAATGATAAAAGTGGAGTCTTATGCTTGACGAACTTATGGTTGGGGGTTAGTCTAAATGTGTATCACATGGAAAACTTTCAACGCTGCACTAATAATTCTATATTCAAGTTTATATCATGTTCTTTTAACTGTGGATGCCTGTCATGCCGAAATGAGGTAGAGGAATAGTAAGTCTTGATGAGTAAGTATATATGATTAGAGAGACGCATTGGGCCGCTAACCCAAGCCATGCGATATCATGGTGGAAATTTACTTATAGCTAGAATGGACTCCACAACATATCCTATAATAAACTAAGAAGCTATGCATATAGTGAATGAAATAAAAAAGGATAATGAGTCCATTCCATTTGTTTGTCTTGCCATTTTGAAATGGGCTGGTTTGCATGTCATGGGGCAAGAGGTACCCCAATTGCTGCTCTCTATGATGTCATTAATACTTACAATGATTGCACAAGGCTTATTAGGAATCTAGAATTGAGTAATCATGGTGCGGGACTTCGCTTTTAAGGGGCATGAGGCTTTCAACTTGTAGTTTGTCAAGCATAAGAATCAAAATGAAAAACTAATGCTTTAGCAAAACTGAGAGCAAGGTAGTAAGAACAATGATTTTACTTGTCAACATATGAAAGAATCAGAGATCTCAAAAATATTGATATGATTCAATCATCAGCGATGCACAAGCCTTTGTTTATGTCTACAATTGAGCAAACTCATTCAAGTATTAACACTTCATGTTATTTCTATTGCAACAAGTATATATGCTTCAACACTGAGTAGATGCACACTTGCTAGTATTTTGCTACTTCTTACAGGAATCATGTCTTGAGTATTTGCTAGTATTAATTGATGATGCATATGCAATGCAAAGTTCTTGCCAAAGTTTTTATCGCTTCTGCACTGCGTTTGAGTTGTTCGAGGACAATCAACGAGCTAAGCTTGGGGGAGTTGATGCACCCAAAATGCATCTACTTTTCCAAGCACTTTGCATCGTATTTCTCTCCGGAGTCCGCCCATAATTGAATAAATCTGCAGAATCTGACGCTGTTTTTAGCAAAAGTCTTCTTTCCGTGTATTTTCGCAGGACTTTTCACAGGGGACGAAAACCACGTAACTTTTTATGGAAAAGAAGGGGAATGAGCACCAGATGGGGCCGGGGGGCCACCCGAGGGCCAAAAGGGGGCCCCACACGCGGCCAGGTTCCTTGGCCGCGTGGGGTCACCCCTTTTGGGCCCAGATGGCCCACTCCGGCTAGGTCTTCGACGTACCCCTCCATATATACGAGAAACTGACGGGTTTTGAAGAGGAGGGCTATTGGCAAAACGGAGCGTCGCCGCCACCACGATCTTCGATTTCAGAGTCAGATTGATCCGGGATTTCACCCCCGGAGGTGGAATTCGAGGGGCTTCGTCACCATCATCATCACCACCATCATCTCCATCAACCATGAGCTCCATCACCCCCTCAATGTGTGAGTAGTTGCTGTAGGCATGTGAGGTGTGAGGGGTTTTGGATGAGATTGATCATGTAATTGCTACCCGGTATGCGGGATCTAGGGGTTTGTCTTGAGAATTCTTATGTCTTATGTTGATGCACTATTGCTAGGCTTATTGCTTGTTACTAGGGCCCAAGTGGCATGATTTAAGTACTGAACTTACATTGCTACATCATATATTTGAGTTTGGTATCTATCTGCAATGTGTATTACCTGCTATTATGTTGAACCTGCGAACCCTAAAGTGACAGCTAGGGAAAACAAGGGGGATATGTTCTAGTTTGAGGATTATGTGTGTTCATGGAGTGTTAATGCGTTGGTCTGGGCTATTCGAAAGGGTAGACCTTAATTACCTGTAGTTCCAAATTGGCCCCGGTGAAATGGGCAGGTAGGACAATAGGCTTTGTGCAAATTCTCTTGGTTAGTACGCACAATAATTTACGGAACACACACCTACATAAAACTGAGATAGAGAAAGGCCCCGCTGCTAGCAAAACATTATTACATGATCAATCTTATCCGTGCAACACCCCGCTGTCACCTCATGCCTGCGTTTTAGTCTCTGGTTTACTTTCACTCTTTTCCGGTGAAAACTGGGAAAACACTTGCTCTCCCTTTACTTTCTGTTTGTTTACTTTCACTGCATTATTACACTCACCACTCTCGCTGCAAGTTTGTTGATACATAGGTGTGGTTGGGAGTGACGTCCCAATTGCTAAAGTCTCACCGGTATTCTTGTGTCCCCACTGAGTCGAACTACAAATTTGGGTAATACTTCCCATCGAAGACTACGATTGATCTCCTGCACTTGGGAGCCATCACATGGCCAGCGCACGGGTGAGAGGGAAGGAGACAAGGAGAAAGGAGGGGGCTTCGCCAGAGATTTCACGTGAGTGAGATCGAGTTTGTGGCGCACGTGTTGCTTCTGGTATGGATGGTGGTGATGGAGTAGAAAAATGGTGAGTGATCATCATCCTTGTCCTCATGTTGGTGGATGGGAGAGAGGGGTAGGGGTGTGTAGACCTTGTCTATGAGGTTGGGTAGGATGTTTTCTACCTCACAGAACCAGAGGGAGATAGAGAAAAGGAGTGTATGGACCAGGATGCTCCTGAACCAAGTAGTGACCAGAAAATAAAGAATGGGTTTTGATTGTTTTCATCAATATTTTGAAAGTAACATGAGTGAAATATTATTTCCAATGGATAGAGCATCAAAAATGGAGTCTAGGGGTGGTGGTCTCAAGGTTTTCTAAAAACATTTCTTTCACAAAATTTTGGGAATTAAAAAATGGCAGAAACTGTTTTTAAATGTTTTCTCCAAAATTTTCAAAACAACTTGCAAATGTTTTTGTATAATTAAGTCACAAATTACCATAGACTTGTTGGATAACGTTTCCAAGATTTTAGGAAATACTTTGCTTCACAAAGTATTTTAAAGTCCATTTCTGGCCTTTTGGAAAATGGAAAATAATAAATAGTAAGATGCTTTGAAAACAAATATTTTTTAGTTGGGGTGAGGGAGTATATAATATAGATCCCAAAAGTGATTTTTAATAAGCAACTCTTTTGAAAATATTTGAGGCACCAAGTGGAAAAAGGGTGAAAATAGGAGTTTATTTAGTAGGTTAAAAGCCAAGAGAGAAGAATAATTAAATAGCCATTGGAAAATAAATGGACCATATGGAGGTGATGTATAGGTCAAGGATATGACAAGAGTAGGTTCATTTGGCCTGAAAACAATAAGGATTGATTTGGAGTAACATGGACAAAGTGCTTCATGATAAAGGTGATATGGTCATTACTTTGGGAATGCCTTCAATAAGACTTTGATAGATGATACCAAAGGGTTTCAACATCCAGAATGACAACTTGGATGGATGGTATAGATGTTAAACATGATATACATGAGGGTACATTGATCAATAGAACAACATTTGACATAAAGGCATGTCTCCAAGGTTGGAAGTTTTTAAGAAAACAGAATATGAGATGGACATATGATGGAATATGGTATTGATGTCTGATCTTGTTATTTCTAGGTTTTATTTTATTAAAACAACACACATTAATCAACAAACAGAAATAAATAATTCAAGCAAACACAAGATAAGATCCCACAACAAGCAGATAAAATAGCAAGACACACAAGATCACTCAAACAACTGAGTTCTTCGATTTAATTCCCAGGTGTGTTTCTCAAGTGTTAATTTTAGGTAGTGATCAAGACATACCATGACAGAGGGTTTTTGTAAAGAGGATCATATCAAAAGTTGTTAGTTCCCAGAAGAATATAATTGAGGAAAAACACAAGGGTCACATAGTCCCCTCTTATTGTTTTTGCAAAAGAAAGAAGTGAGAAGGAGTTTTTGAAATATTTGCAAAAACATCTTGGTTGAAAACAGGTTGGAGATGATTAGCTCCAAAATACTTTTCATATAGTTTTGGAAATTATCTTTTGTTTTCTCAAAACTAGGCCTTTGGGTTTCTTCTAAAATTAAAACACTTTCAAAAAGGTTTTTGCCAAAAGAGGGTCATGGATGAAGATGATAAGCTTTCTTGTCATGACTTGATCACAAGGGTTGTGTTTTAAGAAAGTTATGATCATTGGTTTTAATGTTAGTTGTTAACAAACTCAAACAAAAGCACAATCAACAAGCAAATAGAAAAGAAACACAAGCACAAGTTAAATATATTAAAAAGTTTTTGTTGGCCCTGATTTTTGGGTTATTGAAAACAAGTTTTTTCTGTCTTCCAAAAATTGGGCTGTTACACTCGGCGGCGGCCTGCTCCTTCGCCTGCAGCTGCGCCATCAACTGCCTCTGCCGCTGCGCCGCCTCCCTCCCCCGGCGCTTGACGTTGGCCGTTGCCAGGCGCGTCTTCTCGGTGATCCAGTCCTTGTTGGTCATGCCAGCCAGCTTCTCCTTCGGCGCTCTCGGCTTGCGCGGTTTCTTGCCGAGCTCGGAGGTCGCGGGAATGGCTACGGCGACGGCGGCGGCGCGGGGTCCTGTGAATCGGACGGGAGCCATGACGTCTAGATCTCGGGGTGGGGGGCAAATGGCGGGAATGGAGTGGGGAAGAGGTACATGTGGGGGGGAAGTGGAGGGAACCGCCGAAAAAATGAAGGGAAATCGTCTTCCGTCGCCGACAAGTCTGACCCACACACGCATTTCGCTCCCCCCCCCCCCCCCAGCCGAACCCAGCGCGCTGGGTTTGAGCTAGGTTCGGCGGCGCGAAACGGCGGAAAAAACAGCGGAAAGCGGCGCTAAACCAAATCTTGTGGGGGCGACTGGTGAGTTTTCGACGCTTTCGACGCGAAAAAGGCCGCTTGGGGGGCTCGGGGGACGGCTGGAGATGCCCCTACGTGTGAACTTTATTGCTGCTTAACTATTTAAATCGCCGGACGAAATAAATCAGTGGGGGGAGGTACCTGGAAGTACTGGCGGTAACGATGATTAACCTGACCTGGAAATTTGGTCAAACGACCAGAGTCTGTTGCTCAACAAACTTTATCCAGGGCAACAAACTCTATCTTATTTTCCTCTTCCATTCCTTTTTTTTAGCGAGGGCTACCCTCTATAAATATGTTTGGTTGTTGTGCTAGATTTAATTGCCGTCAGATCAAAGTCGATCCCTTTCCTTGCGATCAGGCGTGCGTAAGTCTAGATCGGAGCCCCTCCTTTCTCTTCCTCGATCGTACGGCCGGGAGCTTATTTTGATCTCAACCAGCGTCGCTATTTATGTGCTATCGAGTAATTAATTTGTTGATGTCCTCTCCAAGCCTCCGCACCAGCTCGATCGTGGTATCTCAACTGGTGCAGTCGTGCAGGTTTGCCTAGCTATATGCAATCTGGTCACATCATATCAATGTTGATTTACTTTTATCCTAGCTAATTACCAAGTTTCTCGGCTATGAGCAGGAAAAGCGTATTGATTTATGGCTAAGCGGAAGCTCGACATTCTGTCGCGGCAGGAAGAAGATTTTGCCCAAGAGTTAGCCTCGGCAGAAAAACTCCGTGCCGAGAAGGCAGCGTTAGTGGAAACTCTCAAGGCGCAGCTTCAGGAGGCCTGTGCTGATTTGCTTAGGGATGAAGAGGAAGAAGAGCGGTTGCGGCAGCATCGCTTCGCTCAAGAAACGAAGCTGAAAGAACAGCGAGATAAACTCCAGAATCTTCGCGATGCCCATGATCAAATGCTTGCTGAGCACCAGCAGCGGACTGCAGCTTTGGAGGCTGAAGCGGACCAACTAATTAGCGACCTGCGAAACTGTTGCTCCAAGCATTAATTCAGCTTTGCCTGCGCCATTCGACGTTGAATAATCAGTCTTTTGATTTCGTTTCTCCAAGACCTAGTACTCCCTCCGATCCGAATTAATGGTCGGAGGGCTAGCCAAAATTTTGCCTAAGCCTTATGTGAATGTACGGCCATTAATTTGGATCGGAGATAGTACTTTATTTATATTTCGTGCCGCTCATGTAATAAAATCCGGGCTATCATCTTGTTTGAATTTGCACGTCATTTAAGTTCGCCGTGTTATTTGTGATGTATGGACACAAGTTTCCACTATTGAGGCCGCACGCTTCATTTATGTACATTTCCATGGTTTAAAGCCTTATTGCTATATATGCACACATTTGTTATTTTAGATATTTCTGTACCTTTTTTTACAACGCATACTGATAAGATTTTGGAATCATATTTCTTCCATAGTTTGTACTCGTGTGTAACCAGTTTTCTATAACAGAGAACATGTTTCAGTGAATGGCTGAGTTATTAAAAAATATGCTCAAAATTCTGCTTTTATTAGTGTTAAGCTAAGTAAATCCACAGAGAGTTGTAATGAGATGTATTATTGTAGTAGTACTATTCTGTATGCTTTCAAAGTTAGTTTAAAGCTTTGAAAATAATGATGTAATGTGATGTGTTTAGTTAGTATTTGATTTGTTTCATTTTTAGCAATTTTTTTACTAAAATTTGAAAAAAAAAAGTTTACAGAAATTTCTCAAAATTGTACATAACCACAAGTATGTCATTTGGACTGATATAGAAAAGATTCTCCATTTTGGACAAACAGATTGGGAGAAATGTCAAAATGTCGGTTTCAGAAATGTTTGATCAAAATTACGGCTCAAACAAAAAAATCTATGAAAATTTTACACAACTCAAAATAGGGTTTCGCCCCGCTTTATAAATAAAGCAACCGTCCACAAGAGTCATACAACGAAGCCGATACAACACACACAAAGGGATGAGGCCACAACACAACAAAGCCCAAAGATAAAAGAAGAAGGAAACACCAGAACGCACACACGCCCTACAAGCAAGGGGCGAAATAGGGTGTGGTGTGGGTAGAGGGGGCGCCCAGGCCCAGCACGGACCCTCAGGGTGGAGCCGAGGCGGAGAAGCGACGCGTGGCTACTAGAAGTCTGTCGATGAAGTCGTCTAGCCGCGCCCTGTCCCGCTGCCTACCCAACAGGTTCCACTGCTGCAAGAAGGCCAAGAATTTGAAAATAGAGTCAGAGGCCCGCCTCAGAAAAATGTTCTCAATCACCATTTTATTGCATATCGTCCACAAAGACCACGATATCGCCGCAAACACCAGCCAGAAGAGACGTCTGCCTCCTCCTGCATGGTGCGACCGGATTTCTAGGAACTCGCCAAGGTCCGAGGCCTACCACGCAGGACCTAAGGCCTCCTGGACGAAATTCCACAAAAAACGGGCAGCGGGACACACAAAGATTATGTGCGTACTCGATTATGGGAATCTGCAGAGGGGACACAATCCATCCCTGGTGCCTCGGCGTTTGGCCACCTCAATCCCCGAAGGTAGCCGATCCCGTAGTAACTGCCACACGAAGAATCTTAATCCTCAGGGGAAGCGGGGCCTTCCAAAGGGGAGTAGTCCAAGGTCTCGTTGGGCCCGCAAACTGGGAGCGGTACGCCGACTTGACCGTGAAGCCCCCCGACGGGGCCAATGACCAAGACACCTGATCAGGTCCTCCTGGTACCGTGCCAGGGAGAGCACCCCGTAACTCCGCCCATGCCTCCGCCTCCGCCGGACCCAAGGCGCGCCAAGTCGAAATGCCGTTGCCACCACTAGGGATGGGTCCGCACAGGTCGCAAAGAGTCTCGGGAACTCTAGTCGAAGCGAGCGCTCCCGGAGACACGTGTTAAGCCAAAACAGAATGCCCCGACCAGCCCCAAGAGAGAACCGTGCCCCCTTCCGTATTTCCTACTTAAGAGCCTGGATGGACCTCCAGAAAAGAGATCCCTCATGTCTCTCACACGCGAGGAGTGGATGCCCCTGGAGGTATTTAGCTTTGATGTGTTGAAGCCATAGGCCCCCCTCATCCCTCAGAATGCGCCACACACATCTAAGCATGAGGGACACATTCATTTTACGGGACGCCACAATACCAATACCCCCCAAGTCCTTGGGGGCACACACGTCAGCCCACTTAACCATGTGTTATTTCTGACGCCCATAACCATCCTGTCAGAAGAAGCGGGATATATCCTTATCAAAGGCCATGTGGACCCCTTCTGGGAGGGAGTAAATTCCCATCATATGCGATGGAATACTTGAAAGACATGATCCGATAAGCACAGACTTACTCCCCTTGGAAGTGAAGCGCCCGCGCCATGGTTCCGCCTTCCATCTGCCCTCTCAGCATGGGCTCCAGGTCCTTAATGAGGATCCTATAATCGCTCAGTGGAACCCCCAAATAGTTAATCGGGAAGGCGGACAACTTGCAATTGAGGTTATCCGTTATCCTTTGTTGCTCCTCCTGGGGGTACCCAAGCACTATGACCTCACTCTTGTCGAAGTTAATCTTGAGGCCAGGCATGACCTCAAAACATAACAATAGGAACTTGAGGTTGACAATATCCAACCTCGATCCCTCCACCATAATCATGGTATCGTCCGCGTACCGCAGGTGGGTGATGCCCCCACCCGGGATGAGGTGCCCGACCATGCCGGAGATGTGACCGGCCATCTTGGCTTTATCTAGGATAGCTGCCAAGGCATCCACTGCCAGGTCAAAGAGGATGGGGGAGATAGGGTCCCCCTGCCTCACCCCACAGGACGATCTAAAGTGGGGACCAATGTCCCCATTAATGTTAATCGTGGTATTGCCACTCATGACGGGTTGCATCACCCACGATATGAACCGGTCGTCAAAGCCTTGCCGTTGCATAACCAGGCAAAGGAAAGACCAGTCCAACCGATCATAAGCCTTCTGAAAGTCTAACTTCAGAAACACTCCTTTATGATGGCGCACCTTAACCTCGTGGGCAATCTCATGCAGCGCTAGTATCCCATCATGGATGAAACGTTCCTTGAGGAAAGCAAACTGAAAAGGGTGTGTCAGGCGCTCTGCCACTGGGGCCAAACGCCTCGCACAGACCTTGGCAAAGATCCTATGGACAACATTTATAACCTTGATGGGCCTAAACTATCGAATATCCGTTGCCCCAGAACTTTTGGGATCAGGGTTATCACGCCATAGTTAAGGCGCGAGATAACTAACGTCCCAATATAAAACTCCTGGAACATCGGCATAACGATTGCCTGGATAGTCTCCCAGTACTTCTGGAAGAAGGAGACCGGGAGACCATCCGGGCCCAGGGCCGAGCCCGCTCTCATTTCCATGACAGCCCCGCGCACCTCCTCGGGGAGAAATGGAAGCAAGAGTTTCTCGTTAACTCGGGCCCCCAGGGGCCACAAGTGGGCCGACAGAGTCACCCCAGAGAGAAGCCGAAACTAACTCCTTATAGAAGGAGTAGATATGAGCGGACATATCCTCAGCCGCCTCTAACAAGATGTCGCCCGCCCATAATATTGGGATTGAGAATCTACGTCGCCGTCCATTAGCTATGACGTGGAAGTAGGCAGTATTGGGATCTCCCTTGAGAATCTAGTTCTGACGGCTACGCTGGCGCCAGAACACCTTCTCCCTTTTGTAAACCTCCATAAGGGAGGTCTCAAGGGCATACCGCTGACCCCACTCATCCGCACTCATGTCATTTCAAATAATTTGGGGAATTTTCTCCATGTTTAGATAAACACAATGAAAGAAATATCAAAATGTCTATTTCACCAAATCTTGGAAAAAATCATGACCCCGATAAAAAAATAGGAAATTTTGACACAACCATATGCATGCCATTTGACATAATCTGGAAACAATTCTCCATGTTTGGACAAAGAGAGTGAGCGGAACGCAATTTTTTTTTGGAAATATTGGACAAAATGATGACCCAAATAAAGCAATGGAGAGAATTCTGAAAAAAAAAACAAGCATATCATGTTGAGTAATCTGGAAAATTATCACCATGTATGGAGAAACCCATTGACAGATTCTAACACATTTTGTCTGTCCGGCTCGTCTCACCACGAGAGGAGTTAAGCGTATCGACAGAAAACAGCGAAAGAAATGAAAAGCAGAAGAAGAGAGAAGCCGTGACGAAACATGTCCAGCACGACCGTATACTCTCTCTGCACGCATCCAGACCCAGGCGTCGCAGCAGCAGCTGGGCGACGACACTGGACAGGTTGCTGATGGTTCAGGTACCGCGAGAACGGCCAAGCTCCGTCCACGAGTGCCAACATCTATCAGCATCAGCGCATTACACACCACCCACCCGTCACTCGCTACTCTCTTCCCCTGTTTCTTCCCTCTCCTTCCCCACACGGCAGCACGAGCACGCAACAGGGCGCGGCCATGGCGACTCCGAGGACGATGAGGGCCGTGCAGTACGACAAGTACGGCGGAGGAGCGGATGGCCTCAAGGTACGATTCATTCCTCTGGGCACAACTGAATCGAACTGAACATCATGTGTTTCGGGCTTTCAGCGACGAAACTAACTCTTGCGGGTAATCTCGTTCAGCATGTGGAGGTGCCGGTCCCGTCGCCGAAGAAGGGCGAGGTGCTGCTCAAGATGGAGGCGGCCAGCGTCAACCCCATCGACTGGAAGATCCAGAAGGGCATGCTCCGGCCCTTCCTCCCCGGCAAGTTCCCCTTCACGCCAGGTAAAATAAAGCTTCACACTTGACAGTTGGCTACCGAATTCAGTTCGGTTCCCCTGACCCCTGTCACTCGCAGATGGCATGATTTTCTTTCTGCCCAACCTTTTGAACTGACTGGTACTGTATAACTGAAGAAACTGTTGCAGATTTTAGTGTAACGACCATAAAGCAGACTGATCGATGCACCCGTTTACTTGGGCTAAGAATAGAATAAGACCGATCACCCTCTTTGTTTTTTTATAAACTCTTTGCCATGGCGAAATGTGCAGTTGGCGATCTAGCCGGCGAGGTCGTGGAGCTGGGCAGCGGCGTGACCAGCTTCAAACCAGGAGACAAGGTCATCTCGATCAGCTTCCCGGTAAGGAGAACGCAATATCATCCCATGCTACTATTCGGTTAGGTGTCTCTACCGAACAGTCAGAATCCAGTGTTCTGAGACACGATCTGTGACTGCAGAGCGGAGGCGGGCTTGCAGAGTACGCGGTGGCGCCGGCGGCGCTCACGGTGGCGAGACCGCCGGAGGTGTCCGCCGTCGATGGCGCTTGCCTGCCGGCCGCCGCCAGCAGCGCGCTCCAGCTGCTCAAGGCCACCGGTGTCAGCTTCGACGAGAAGACTTCCAACGCCACCGGCCCGAAGAATGTGCTGGTCACCGCGGCATCCGGCGGCGTGGGCCACTACGCGGTGCAGCTGGCCAAGCTCGCCGGCCTGCACGTCACAGCAACGTGCGGCGGGCGCAACGTGGACTTCGTCCGCGGCCTCGGCGCCGACGAGGTCTTGGACTACAAGACACCTGACGGAGCGGCGCTGCGGAGCCCGTCCGGGAGGAAGTACGACGCGGTGGCGAACTGCGCGGCGGGGGTGGCGTGGCCGGCGCTCAAGGCAGCGCTGGCCGACGAGGGCGGCACGGCCGCGGACGTCACGCCGGGGATCCGAGCCGCGCTCACGTCGCTCCTGCAGAAGGTGAGCTTCGCCAAGAAGAGGCTGGCGCCACTGATGCTGACGCCCAAGCGGGAGGAGATGGAGTGGCTGGTGGACCTGGCGAGGCAGGGGAAGCTGAAGACGGTGGTGGACTCGAGGTACCCGCTGGGCAAAGCGCAGGAGGCGTGGGCTAAAAGCATCGACGGGCACGCCACCGGCAAGATCGTCGTGGAAATCGGAGGAGCGGAATGAGAATGAACCGTTGTACTCCGCATGAATTTAGTTGATACTAGTACGGAGTACTAGTATAACCAATGTAAATTGGATTTGCTTCAACCTTGGAGTAATTGGACATTACCCTACGCACCGAGTTTTTTTTCTTTTCTTTTTCAGGCATTGTTTACCACTCTTGTATTTGCTGGGTTGAGAAGTTTGGGGTTGGGAGAGGATTTGGTGATAACCAAATCCCTTCAAATACTCTTCCCCACAATACACTAGCATGTGGTAGAGTTTTCAATCTAGACTTGGTGGGTATTTATGGGGACTATCCCCTTTAAAACCGGAGTAGTAAACCGTTTAGTGGGGATTTTTTAGATTCGATAAAATCGCCTTCCTTCCTCTATAATACAGTAGAAGTATACAAGTCTTAGCGGGAGACAGGTAGCGAGTTGATGCCGGGCATTTGAGGAGCAACCAAATACCAAAGGCCGTGGACTCAGCAACGGCTCCATGCCCACCAAGCAAAACCCACCACGTACATTCACGAACCCAGCGTCCCAATGGGTCCAGAGCAAACGGCTCTCTGTCACATGGCTCCGCAGAACCCAGTTCCGTTATTAAGGGCATCCGTAATGTATAAGGGGAGCTTTGGCCATAAACTGAGTCCCACCTATACTATGAAACTCTTCACAATGTATAAGGTGAACTATAGCCATAAGCTAGGACCCACATGTATTATTGATGTACACACATGGATGAGGGAGAGGAGAGAGATAAATATTTTTTATTGCTTATGGGTCGTCATCCATAAGCTTATGGACAACTCTATATTTCTCCACAATGTATAAGATGTACCATAAGCATTGCCACATAAGCCTTAGGGTGTGGTTTTTTGCACATTGCGGATGCCCTAAACCGAGTTCCCGACTGCGCGTTTCGGTGGGCTCGGTCCTCGGCAGATCCCGGTATCCTCCCGTTGTCGTATCACCACCCGTCGTCACCGAAGAGGCCATCTATTCAGCATTGTTACAAGTAAAAAGAAACGTTGTTGCGGCCACACATAGCTGTGAACCTAAGAGCATCTCTAGCCGCCTCCCAACCACACCCTCAAGCCAAATGTATTCCACCGGCGAAGCGTTTTTCTCCCAGACGCTACGCGGGGCTCAGACAGAAGAAAAAGGTAGCGTGGGCCAGCTTTTATTGGGTTAGGTAGCAGAATTTAAAAAAATTGTCCTACGTAACACACGGGGTCTTCTATGAAGGTACAGGTCAGGATAGATCTGATTCGTTACCGGCAAGAAAAGCGGAAGATATGTCGATGACGATATCGGTGAAGCTTGATGGCGGTGGGACTGTTGCCGATTCCCCGTATCCGACCTTCTGGATGCAGCAGAGTGAGGGTATCACGTGTTACCCCTCTCAGAGCTTGCACACATACGCCCGTGAAAATCATACAGCGCTTCGCCGTCCAGAACTAGGCACCGCAGGTTCACATTGAGGTGGAGAGACCATAATACATGGGAGAGAGATTAGAGCTAGGTCTAATCGAGAGATGATAATCCTCTCCCAATTAGAACAAGACCTAAACCAATTAGAGGGTCTATAATTAGAAGGTCTGATCCAATTAGAGAGGTTCTAATTAGAGGCTCTAATTTAATTAGAAGGTCTCTAATTAGATCTCTAGTTCTGAGAGGGAAAGAGAATAGCCTGAAAGCCAATTGGATGTCCTCACAATGAGGGAGGGGTGGGATTATATAGTGGGACAGAGGGGGCCTTGGGGGGGAGGGGGAGGTCGGTTTGGATTCCCCTCCCCTTGGTCGCACCAAGTCCCCTAGGGGAATTCGGATTGGACTCCAACCCCCCTTCCCCTTTCCCTTTTTACTTTTTCTCTTTTTCCACATTATTTTTTTCAAATAAATCAAGGAAAAATCCCAGGGGATGGTAGTGCGCAATGTGAGGCCATGGGGCCCACCTAACAACCCCCAAAATTGGGTTCGGCCATAGGAGGAAAACTATCCCACTCCGGCACCCCCCCCCCTCTTTATGAAATGTCCTCTAAAACTCTCCCGGAACCATATAATCCCTATAGATAAAATCATCGACTCTATCTAACGATGTTATGAATATATTATAACACTCCTGGACATCTTATGCCCCTACGCACTTGCTCCATAAAGCGTGCAAAGTATTTCTCTCGCATAGTAACTTCTCCGAAACGACTTTGATTGACACCAGACTTGTTTCTGTGATATCGTAACGACATCGACCGTTACTTGTTGGTGTCAGAAACATATTTTCAACATCCTAAGACATCCCATGTCCTCTGTAATATCTCTTGAATATTAATTCTATCACATCGGAACTAACCGAATGATGCCCGCTCTCCTCCGGACCAACCAATGCAAACAACAAATTTTGACGCCTTAAGTGTGTGACCCCTACAGCTTTGATAACTAGTAGACATGATTGGAAAACCATTTTCCTAATAAATAATCAACATCGGGACCGTGGACGTCCATATTGATTCATACAAGTTATATCAAGAAAACTGTTGAATGTGTTGATTGTTAAGTAAATTCATATTACTTCGCAATGCCAATCAATACCTTGAGATGAGATGAATGATAAGACCTTTATTAAACTCTTTAATCATCTTATAACATTATTACCGATACCTGGTATGATTCCTTTTAATCATTACCGTGACATAGCATCCCCATGACTAGTGTCATGTCTTTGTCTGCGCAGACTTATTTACCGATACTATTTCACTGGGTGGATCTTGGATGTATCTCCGTATTAACTAGAGGAGTAATTACTAATCTTGAACTATCACAATGATAACAACACTTTCAAGACCATCCAGTGTTAGCCTTTTCAATCACCTAGTTTACGGTGTGATACTTGACTATACCAAAATTATTTTTACGGTGAACATCATTGCATATTCTTATGGTCTAAGGAAGCAAACAAAATGTCCATCTTGTGAAGATACTATTTAGTAAAACTAATCTCTTAGTATATCAACTACTTGGGTCTATCCAGCCACAATGTTCAAACAACATTGTGCTCCCATTAATATTGACATAACAAACGTCCATGACAAGGAAAACATGGCCATCTAATATTAACGAGTTTGTTTGTCAGGCATGATAAAGGGTTATAACGGTGTGTTTATGTTTCTACACGTGTGTATGGGTTTTCCTCTGAATCTCATATTCAGTCACCATAGCAGTTATAGAATAGAAACATAATACATTAATCATGAAACTGATGAATTTTATTGTCTCTTAGGTATACATCCAACAATGTCCCACTTGTAGAAGAAACAATAATATGGTTTCTTAGCTCAGCACCCAATGACACTGCAGTGTTGGTTGTAGTGTAGACTCCGTCCTTGGATCCAACACTTCAGGTCCATGTGTATTTTCATATCTTGGAGAATAACTTCTCCCTTTGATCCCTAATGATCCTTACGGTTTTTGAATGTTTGGTGTTTTAACTAAGAAGAGAGTCTGTTGTTCACAACATTGATTCTTCTTTTATAAAGTACCTTATCCAATTTTGTGAAGAATTTGGATCAGAACATTTAATCTTTACTCTTCCAAGGTGTATTACATCTTACCGCCTATTGTTATAGATTATATAATTGTGTTAAACTTCGTAATTATCATCCAAGTATAATCATGAAATTTCTTCCATTCCACTATGCCACCTTATTAACACTAAGTTGATTGATTATATGACTATGCAACAAACCTTGTATCATAGCAATAAAGTACACTAAGTTGTTTCTACATTTGTCACAACTAAAGTGTACCTTATATTCTCGTAAGATTATATTCTATTGATCAACATGATCATCTTTGATTTATGTTCATAGTGATGACCCACAAGTATAGGGGATTGCAACATTCTTCGAGGGAAGTAAAATCCAAATTTATTGATTCGACACAAGGGGAGCCAAAGAATATTTGTGAGTCTTAACAAGTGAGTGTCAATTCACCTGCACCTGAAAGTAATTTTGTTCGCAGCGGTTTATCAGCAGTAACAGTTTTATAGTAGCAGCAGTAGTGAAATAATAGCAGCAGTGAGATGAAAACAGCAGCAACAGTGTTTGAAGTAAACATCGAGATTAAATACTGTAGGCATAGGGATAGATGAACGGGCGTTGCATGGATAAGATAGTTCATAAATAATCAAGACATGGTCATTGCAGATAAATAAAATAAAGAATCCAAGCACTAAGTAACCATATGCATGTGTTCCATAAATTGTCGTACGTGCTCGCAATAAGAACTTGCACAACATCTTTTGTCCTACCAGCCCATTTTCAGCGGGGCCTCAAGGGAACTACTGGTAATTAAGGTGTTCCTTTTAATAGAACACCGGCGCAAAGCATTAACACTCCCTGAACACACGTGATCCTCACATCACAGCCATCCCCTCTGGTTGTCCCAATTTCTGTCACTTCGGGGCCTCGGGTTCCGGACAACGATATGTGTAAACAACTTGCAGGTATGATCAAGAAACAATAATTATCAACGTGATTCAATAACATGTTCAGATATGAGATCATGGCACTCGGGCCCAAAGTGAAAAGCATTAAGCATAACAAGTTGCAACAATGTCAATAGCACTAATAGAAGATACTAGGCACTATGCCCTAACAATCACGGCAATCCCTACCATCCCCTTCATCCTACAGCGGGGGAATTACTCACACATGGATGGGGGAAACATGGATGGTTGATGGAGAGGCGTTGGTGATGACGATGGCGATGATCTCCTCCAAATCCCCGTCCCGGCAGGGTGCCATAACGGAGTTTTTGAACCCCAAAAAAGGATTCGTGATGGCGACGGAGCTACGGACTTCTTTCTGGAAAACTATCAAACCGCCTCGTGTTTTAGGGTTGAAGGCTATTTGTAGTCGAAAGGGGAGACCGAGGGGGCTCTGGGTGGCCCACATCACCAGGTGGCGCGGCCTAGGGGGTGCGCTAGGGGTGGTGTGGCCCCCCTCTGGCTCTTCTCCTAGCCCTCTTCTGGCTCCCGGGGTCTTCCGGTGTTTTAAGACCAATGGGGTATTTTTTGGACAATTTCCCGAAAGTTGATTTTTCTGCAAAAAAAGAGACAATAAGGTAATTCTGCTGAAAACAGCGTTAGTCCGTGTTAGTTGCATTCAAAACACACAAGTTTAGTGGAAAAAAATAAGAAAAGTGTTTGGAAAAGGAGATACGTTTTCGACGTATCAACTCCCCCCAAGCTTAGCTTATTGCTTGTCCTCAAGCAATTCAGTGACAATTGAGTGCGATAAAAGACTTTTACAAACACATTAGTTTTATATGATGTAAATATACTCACTATATGATCAAATAATTAAGTATGCTCATGATAAGATACATGCAAGATATTGTCACCGAATAGCTATGCAAACCATGAAGAGATAACAACATATTAATAATAAAAAACATGAAGCGTAACTATTTGCAAGATTGTAATATTAAAAACAGAGATGCATACATGGTTCCACTCGGTATTATTGATATCCATTAGTTCTGCACACAATGTATGATGATGATACATCATGTGGGATATCATAATATATTAACGAGAAAGAACAAACTTACTGGTTAACAAGACAAAACTTAGGTATACGTGAACTAGTGGTTGTTTCACGGCAATATCGGAACCAATAGTCTCAGATAAGTTCGGTATCATGAGTAATGGGAGAATTGTATAATAACCAAAAGGTTCAGCAATTTATTCATAGAGTATGTGATTTTTCTAGAAATATGGGATCTCGTCCTTTTGTTTAAACAATTATGTTCAATATGTTCGTAGAAATAACAAACTTTGCAATGGTTTTTTCTTGTATAAGAATAGATTAAATGCCCAGGTGCCAAGCATTTAGAACATGAAATACCTATATTAGATACGGTCGTAGATACCTGTACTGTATTGTTCTCCTTATGAGAAATTTACTGGCTTGGGCTGGATTGAGACAAATTGCGTGATAAATGTGTCGTGGAAGATTATGTCTACGGAATGATGGCCCGTGATGCATGAAAATATGAAATCTCCGAGTTCCCGCTGCCAACATGCCTAGCAATTACGTGATCTGCCCGCTGATTGCGATCACGAGTACCAGACGATGGACCTTTAAGATTTATGTTGCTCGTACCAATTGGAATTGGCCCTGGTAAGGATCGTCCTAGGGTTATTAGCCACATTCAGATCTTGCAAAATGAGACGATAAACCTTGTGAACGGGCACATTTTTGCCAGAGCGAGATGTGTTGCAGCGACTTTGAACATGATTCCATTCTGCATCTAATTCATCATAATATAGCCTTTGTTCTGCCATCCAGTTTGGGATGTCAAAACCCCATAAAAATAGCATTTGAAATGAAGGCATGAATATGAACGCAATTTATTGATGAAAAACCCCCACAGATCTGTTGATGACTTAAATTTTGAAAAGCCTATCTGCCAAGTATTGAATCTGGATCTCACTGAGCCACTCCCAAACAAGAAGAAAGAGCAATACTTGCATTGAGCACATCTAGCCAAAACGAAGACCGGGCAAAGGAGACCAGAAGGAAGAAATTGTTGGATCTGGACACGGGACTCACCGAAGAGGCAAAGAGATGACGAACCTTGGCCTGGATGGAGTGGGTGAAATCCAGCACATGTGCAATGGAGGATGGATCATTGAATGGATCCATGGCCATTGATGGAGAGATCTTGAGAATAAACCCTAGAATCACCATATGCAAGGAGATCGCCATGGCAGGCGCCCGAGGTGGAGGTGGAGGGGGTGGGGTGGGGAGCCATGGCAGTCGCGAGATGAGGGAGGTGATAAATGCTTGTGTGATCTTGCACAACATTATCATTGAGAGAAAGCGAGACAAGGTATTTATTGACGCTTAACCATATTTCGGGCAATGTCCTTTTGCGGATGTTGATCACCAGTTGCGGGCATCATGGGCTGCCTTCCTCGATATGCGTCAGGATATCCGAGACCCGAAGGTGCATCAAGGACTATAGCATGATCTGATGGAGCAACAATGGAGGCTCAAGGGAAACACCTAGTATAATATGTTTTAATTTGTGTTCAAAACTTGTTAAATTACGATATTCATTTTTATGACAAACTATGTGATAAAGCCAATGTTATATGCATATTTCTGCCGAATTTTAGCAAAATAGTCGGCCAGGGGCGAACTTGGGGACGCGGCGGGAATGGCGGCACCATGCCGAAAATAGCACCGACAACTTCTAAGAGCATCTCCACTGACACCCATTCAATTTGTGTCTAGCACCCCAATGGTGCCCTCTTTGGGGGGCGGTATGATGCAGTTTAGAGTAAATTTTCCTCTAGTAAAGAACCAGAGTTATCGAACTAGTAGGACTTCATAGTCTTGAAGAAGGTTGTTTTATCAACAATGCTAGAAAATACTAACGTTGACGAGGCGTGGAAGCTATACACAAACACAAACTCTCTCTTGCCCCAACTTTCAGAAAGGTTGTCAATCTTTCTGTGTTTCTGAAAATAGGAGAATTAAGCGTATAGAGTTTCGGAAAACAATAAAAGTAAAATTGGGATAGCAAGGAAACAATTATGAAGTTCTTAAAAAAGGTTTGCAATATGAGGAAAATAGGACCGGGAGCCATAGGTTCACTAGTGGTGTCTCTCCAAAGAAAACAAACATGCTGGGTGAACAAATTATAACTGGGCAATTGGCAAATTATAAACGTATAACAATACTGTTATGAATAGATAAAGTTCACGGGTTCTAACATTGTAGGCATTACATCAAGGTATATGGACCGCTATCCAGCATGCATCCATATATAAATATCCACCTCAAGAAGGCTATCCAGCAAATCCATTGGTATTAAGTTTTAGCAATAAAGTGATTTCTATGTGTGCAACACACAAATGCATTAAGATCAATACGTAATGTAAGCAGTGGTTCCCATCCGTAAACAAGAGCACCGCTGTTTTCTCCCTAGTGGCAACAGCACATCCTCCCCCCGCACGTTTCTGTCACTCGAGCGCAGGAAACAAGGAGGCATGAACCCACTATCTTGCATATAAACCCTCTCTTGGAGGTGAAAACAACTACGTGGCCAAGGTAATCATAAAAACCGGAGATCATTGCAAGACAAGATAAAAAATGTCTACAAATATAAGTGAAACATCTCAGATTGACATGAACAAAATAATCATAATCTAATGGTTCATCGGATCCCAGCAAACACAACATGCACAATTACATAACGGTGGTCTCGATCATGTGAGGCAGCTCACGAGACTCTAAACATGGAGGCATAGGAGAGAGAACAACCATCTATCTACTTCTATGGATCCGTAGTTACAAGATGAACTACTCAAGCATTTGTCCGGAGGCGATCTCATGGAGATGTAGAGGCCTCCGGTGACGACCCCACTCTCCGGCAGAGTGCAGGAGCAGGACTCCAGAAGTCCTAGATTGAAATTTAAAGGTGACGACGCCTCTCTGTATGTTTCGTGGAAAAGTAACTATGTCCCTATGATTTTTAGGGTTTAGGGCAATTTATAAGCGAAGGGGGGGGGACAGGAGGCGGTGCTCGGGGCCCCCAGAGGCCGGCTAGACGCGGCCTAAGGGGAGTCCACGCCTTGTGCCCCTGGTGGAGCCCTGGCCCCCCTCTGGCTCCCCTTTGGACTCCGTCTTCGTTCCGGGTAAAATTTGATCTCCGTGAGCTTTTAGCCCTTTCCGAAAATATTTCCTTAAGAACTTTTCTTAAATAGAAAAACATAAGAAAACAACAACTGGCATGGGGCATCTTGTTCATAGGTTAGTCTGTAAAAACATCCGGAAAACGAAAGAAAACCTGTGGAAAACAAAAGGTACTGGGTAGAAAACAAGCATGGAGGATAAAAAATTATAGATACATTTGCAACGTATGAGCATCCCCAAGCTTAACTCCTGCTCGTCCTCGAGTAGGTAAGTGATAACAAAATTATTTTTGAGGTGACATGAAGCCAACGCAAATCTTGAACAACGTTATGTAAAAGAATTGCAAAGCTGAGATCAAAGTATTTTAACAAAGGCATGATAGAAATTGTTTCAACTAATGTAAAGTTAGCAACCATGTTGCACATGAAAAGTAACACAAACAAAACAAAATAAAAATAATTAAACATTGAAAGTTATACGGTTGTTTCAATCATAAAGAAAAACATAATAAAGTGGTATCCAGCTAGTCCTTCGTGTGGTAGCAAAACATAAACGCCATGAAACCTTCAAAGTTTAAATGGTGACTAGATACAAAAAAATTGAGAGCAAGCAATACCACAATCATGAATAAATCGATAATAAATTTTGGGACTATGCACATTATACTCAGAATGACAAATATGCTCTCTTAAATGGTGCATAAAGTAATAATGTTAAGACTCAACTTAAAAGTAAAAGAAAGACCCTTCATAGAGGGAAGCAGGGATTACTCATGTGCTAGAGCTTTTTATTTGATAAAACAGAGATATTGAAAACAATTTTGAGAGAGGTATATGTCTATGTCAACGAATGGTAATGAAAAACTTATCATAATCCATGTCAAGCAGAGTGTTTAGACTTTTGAGAGTGGTTTATGTTATTTATTAGTTTGGCACTTCCCCCACCTTTGTTTCATAAACCAGGGCTAGCCGTGTTCACGGGTACCCACCAGCTTTCATCAAACTACGGGGAAGTGCCTTTTTGTTATTATTTGGCACAAGCTCTCTTCAAATTTAAATGAGCACACATTCCATACTCATCGGGTGAAAGAAGGAGGAAGAACTTTGCTTGGCACAAACCATAATAAACTTTAAACTACTTCCTCATGAGCTAAAACAAGAACAGAAAACAGGTTATAATTTTTAAAAGGTAGCACACGAGAAATTTACTTGGAGTGGCGGTTAAATACCACATATAGGTAGGTATGGTGGACACGTTTGGCACTTTAGTTTTGGGGAGTTGGATGCACGAGTAGAGGTCATACTCAGTACAAGTGTAGGCTAGCAAAAGACTGGGAGCTACCAACTAAGAGAGCAACAACAGCCATAATCATGCATAGCGACAACATCATTAATCAAAGCATGAACTGATATTACGAGTCAAAAACTAAATGATTATAAAGGCTATAAGTGACTTTGTTTGTGGTTATAACATGGTGTGAGCATGTTATAAGTTAATCCAGATAAAGCATTCAAAGAAGAAATACCACAATACAAGGCCTCAATATGAGAGAACAACACATGATTAAATTCAATGGCACATTACGCACCCTTAGGTATTTTGAAATATTCATGATACATCATAAATAGCTAAGCACATAATTAAAATAACATCTATCATGACATGCCAAATCCTAAGCCACAGCCAAAACAAGCTTCCTAATGCACCACTATAAGCATGAAACAAATTACTCTTCGGCAACACCAGTCAACTTATTCGAAACAAGTATCAAAGAAAATAATCATCAAAGACCAGAGAGATAATCAAGTATAACTAAGCAAACCAACAATTTCTGGAAAAAAAATCGAGTGTAAACAAGAGCTAAACGCAGTACTAGCAAAAACTGAACACTCGCAGAATAATAAAGACTGAAAACTAGAGTGTTATAAGCAATAAAAACGAAGCGTATCTCTCCCAAAATAAAAGTGCTAGGATCCAACCAAAATCTAAAAAAAAAACTAAAAGAAAAATAAAAATATGCTCCAACAATAACACATATCATGTGAAGCAATAAAAATATAGTGTTTTGAAAGAAACCTCTTTTTTTTATGAAGAAGGGGATGACTTGGGCATCCCCAAGCTTTGCCGCTTGTAATTTTTGGATATGTCTTGGGGTGAAATGGGCATCCCCAAGCTTGAGATTTTGTCCATCCTTCATCTCATCACATCATACTTCTCTTCCTATACTTGAAAATTTGCTCCACCTAAAACTTCTCCAAAATCTACATTAGCAACGTTAGTGCAATAAAAATAATAAATCCACTTGGTTCAGTTTCAACACATGTATCAAACTTAAACTAAGAATTAGATACTTTAAAAACTTCTTTTAAAGACCTTCCCCTCAAAAGAACACGAAAGAAAGAGGTTAAGACGCAAATGCAAATATTGTCATAAATCTGTCAAAACAGAACAATCGGTAAAGATGAATTTTTCCGAAAATCTTTTGTTGCTCAAATAAAAAAGTGGGAAACTAAAGAAAGTTAGATAACAAACTGGGTCATGTGTCTATTTTTATTTCAAAGCAATCTGACGTTCTGGGTGAGAGATATGAATTTTTTGGTATCAGCCCAGAAATCTGTTTCAGAACAGCAGCTTCCCCAAATCGAACCACCCCTAAATTAGAGGCTACTTTCGGCACAAAAACGAAATAAAAAGGATAAGGAGAGGTTGCTACAGAGGTAACAACTTCCAAAAAATAAAAAGAACAAAATAAAATAGAGGAAAACAAAATGGTAACAAAGAAAAACAAAAGTGGGTTGCCTCCCACAAGCGCTTTTCTTTAACGCATTTTAGCTAGGCATAGTAATTTCGAAGATGCTCACATAAAAATATGAATTGAAGTTCAATAATAGAGAATAAAAAAGAAAATATAAAGCACATTTAAGTCTAACCCACTTTCTATGAATAGGAATCTTGTAAGAAAAATCAATAAAGCACAAAGTAGCAAGCATAGGATGATAAAACGAAAGAAACTTCAAAACTTTGAACATACAGAGAGGTGTTTTAATAAAAAGAAAATTCCTACAACCATATTTTCCTCTCTCATAATAAATTTTAGTAGCATCATGAACAAACTCAACAACATAGATATCACGTAAAGCATGTTTGTCATGATTTAAAAGCACACAATTCATATCGAGCTCAAAAATAGTGGGATCAAAATTAAGAATCATGGCCTATTATTTCCCACTTTTGGCAATATTATTGGTCACTCTTCAAAGGTATGGGACTCATTACAACAATCCCATAAGCATTATAATTTATAACATCAAGTAACATAGGACCATCATCTAGAGCATTATCATATAAATTTTCCAAACAAACTTCCTCATTATAATGCATAGAATGGTTGGAACAAATAGATGATTATCATAAGATTATCAAAGTAGCAAGGATTATCATAAATAATAGTAGCAAAATCATTCTCACAGTTTCATTCATATAAGCATCAAGGTCACAAGTATAACAAGTATCAATTTCATCAAAAACGGATATTTCAAAAGACTCAATAGGATAATTAGAATAATCAATATTGTAGGGTTCATTGCATAGAAAACAAAAAAATTCCTATGCGAGAGACACCCGAAAGGCCAAGATCAAATATAGGAGACGAAGTGTAACGGGCAAAGAGAGAGTATTAAGAAGAACATACCCTCCAAGACACAAAGCGTTACGAGATCAAATCTCGTTGTTGGCGTAGTCGTACTCACACCGATCCCGAGAGCGAGAAGATGTGCACTGCAATCCGGCGGTGCCTCCGTGATCGGTCACACGTACGGGTTATGACGACCTCAGTTCCCTCGATCCAGCGGGGCAGCGGAAGTAGAGGATCCCTCGGAACTCCATCAGCACGACGGCGTGGTGGTGGTGAAGAATCCCACAGTCAGGACTTCGCCAAGCCGGAGACCATGGAATGGAGCAGAGGGTGGAGAGAAAGGGAGGTGGGCAAGTGTGTGGAGGAGGGAGAGCTCTCACCCTCCTTTTATAGGGGAAGGGGAGGCATCCCAAAGGGGTGGTGCGGCCAGCCATGGAGTGCCCCCACCTCTTCGCTCTTCATGTGAGTGGAAGCTCGACTCATGCTCCCTTAAAACTCCACTTAGAACGTCCAAAGGTTTTTCTTTAATAAATAAATAAAACATTTTGGTTTCTTTATTTAATATTTCTTAATTCTATTAACAAAAAAATTCATATAGCACCTCGAATCATTTGTAAATTCTATTAACAACCATTCGACAAAACCCCTTGAACTATTTCAATTTTCCCCGAAACAATTTCGGTATTGTCCAAAACATTCTTCGATATTCCGTATCCTCTAAAATGCGTTATCAAACCTTAAGTATGTCACCCTACGGTTCGCGAATAACATAGACATGATCGAGACTCCTCTCTGATCAATAATCAACATCGGGATCTGGAGAACCATGATGACTCTTATATATTCAACGATGAATCTCGTGATCGTGTGAACCATTAACGTCGTGACTAATTCACTTTGTCTCGCGATATTTTACTTTTCCGAGATCCGATCGTTGGTATCAACCATACCTTGTTCGATCTCGTTACCGACAAGTACTCTTTACTCGTTCCGTGATATGACATCCTTGTGACCTAGTCACGTGCTTGCAAGCGGTGTCGATGTGATATCACCGAGAGGGCCCAGAGTATATCTCTCCGTCATTTGGATGGACACATCCCATTCTTGATCCATGGGCCTCAACTAATACTTTCCGAATACCTAACGTCACCTTTATAATCACCCTGTTATGGTGTAACGTTTGATGACATCAAAGTACCCTTCCGGTATCAGTGATTGACATGATCTCATGGTCTAAGGAATAAGTTACTTCGTATGTTTGATGTAACAATGTAAACTCAATGACTTGATAGCATTGCTATATTCACTTTGGGTATATGTTCATCACATCATTCTTCTAATGACATGACTCCGTTATTAACAACATCCAATGTTCATGAACATCCAATGTACCAGGGGCGTTACAAACCCTAGCTATAGGTCGGTAGGAGTTTTCCTTCTTGACCCGCAAGTCTTGCGGGTGGGCCTCAACTGGGCCTTCTAGAACAGTGGGGTAACGCCTCTCTTTGGACATTGCTCTTGGGCCTTGGATTGGGTAGGCTTACCCGATAGGTCCAGGAGTCATCCCCACGTCAACCGGATTGCTCGAAGCCATAAGGTAAGCTATAATGCGGCAATAGCAACATCTTTTCCGGTCTCGAGAAAAACTCACAAAATCCCAAGAAGCCGGTGGAGAGGAAGTGAGGTGGGCAAGTGTGTGTAGGAGGAGGAGCCCTCACCCTTCTTTTATAGGGAGAGGGAGGCAGCCCATGGGTGGGGTGCGGCCAGCCATGGTGGTGCCCCCACTTCTTCCATCTTCATGTGAGTGGACACTCCACTCACATCCACTCATCCTTCCTTTATTTCCCACTTAGAAAATCCAAGAGTTTTTCTTTAATAAATAAATAAAACATTTTTACTTCTTAATTTATATTTGTTAATTCCATTAACAAACATTTGCATATAGCACCTTGAATCATTTGTTAATTCTATTAACAACCATTCGATGAAATTTCCCTTGAACTATTTCAATTTTCCCCGAAACAATTTCTATGATGCTCAAAACATTCTTCGTTATTCTGTATCCTCTCAAATGCGTCATCGAACCTTAAGTGTGTCACCCTACGGTTCGCGAATAAGATAGACATGATCGAGACTCCTCTCCGATCAATAAACAACAGCGGGATCTAGAGATCCGTGATGACTCCTATATATTCAACGATGACTCTCGTGATCGTGTGAACCATCAACATCGTGACTATTCCCTTTGTCTCACGATATTTTACTTGTACGAGATTCGATCATTGGTATCAACCATACCTTGTTCAGTATCGTTACCTGACAAGTACTCTTTTACTTGTTCCATAATATGACATCCTTGTGACCTAGTCACGTGCTTGCAAGCGGTGTCGATGTGATATCACCGAGAGGGCCAAGAGTATATCTCTCCGTCATTTGGATGGACAAGTCCCACTCTTGATCCATGAGCCTCAACTAATACTTTCCGAATATCTAACGACACATTTATAGTCACCCGGTTACGGTGTGACGTTTGATGGCATCAAAGCACCCTTCCGGTATTAGTGATTGACATGATCTCATGGTCTAAGGAATAAGTTACTTCGTACGCAAGATATAACAATATAAACTAAATGAATTTATCATATTGTTATCTTCATATTGGGTCTATGTTCATCACATCATTCTACCAATGGCATGACCCCGTTATTAACAACATCCAATGTTCATGATCAGGAAACCTTGATCATCTATTAATCAACGAGCTAGTTAAAAAAGAGGCTTTACTAGGAACCATTGTTTGTTTATTAAACACACATGTATCAACGTTTCCGGTAATACAATTCTAGCATGATAAATAAACATTTATCATAAACAAGGAATAAGATAATAACCACTTTATTATTGCCTCTCGGGCATATTCCCTTCAAATATAGCACTCATCCTCCTTTCGAAAGCATGGAGGGAAATAAAATAATATATGAGTTAAAGAATTACTCTCATTAGAAGGTAGACATGGGTAGCTACTCCATTCTTCCTCCTTCTGTTTGTCACTCTCCTCCTCTTTTTCATCCAATGAGCTTCCAGTTGCAGCAATTTCTTCTTCTATATTCTATTGCAAGGCATTAGTATATTCCCTTGGGGAATGATAAGTTTTAAGATATCTCATAATATAACCATTTTTATTTTGGTAATTCTCACAGTAAAATTTAAGTATAACAACAATCTCGGGTTTTTGAGGAGCATCATCATAATTTTCATGCAAAGAGGCAGTTTCAATAGCACTTTCCTAAAGAATAAATTATTCAATTTGTTCCACGTCATAAAAATCATAGTTTCCCATAACATAAAAGGATATGGTGGAAATAGGATTACTAGCACATTGGGATGGAAGGTGTTTAAAACCCATATATCAACAAGTTTTATCATGTCAATGAGATACATCATATATAGAGCACAAGTTTCTAGCATCGCTATCCATTTTATTTTTAAGTATCCATAAGTGTTTCCCTTTTTGAGACAAGCGGTATTACTTATAATATTTTTGTTGTTATTCCGTGAACCCACCTTGCCAATAAGATCTAGTTTCAAAGAAAAACCATTGGTGGTCATAAAAGCAAGATAACACAAATAAAAGAATATAAACTAGATAACTAATTTTTTTGGGTTTTTTATAAAGAGAAAAAAGGCTAAACAAAAGTAAACTAAGCAAGAACAAAACAAAAGAAAGATACTGGAAGTGTGATAATCCTCTTACAACAAGCTAGAAATCCCCGACATCGATGCTAGAAAATATACTTGATGCGGAAGTGATCACACGCTCGTTGGGAGACCCCAAGCAGAAGGCATGATGCAGTCAAGAGTAAGTTTTCCCCTAGTAAAGAAATAGAGTAATCAAACTAGTAGGACTTCATAGTCTTCAAGAAGGTTTCTTTATCAACGGCGCCAGAAAATACTGACGCTGATGAGGCATGGGACCTGCACACGAACACAAACTATCTCTTGCCCCAACTTTACTTAAGGTTTTCAATCTTATGGTATTGCTGAAAACAGGAGAATTAAATATATAGTCTTGGAAAACAATAACAGAAAAAAGGGACAACAAGGAAACAATTATGAAAGTTCTTAAAAGAAAGTTTGCAATATGAGGAAAATAGGACCGGGGCCCATAGATTCACTAGTGGTGTCTCTCCAAAGAAATCAAACATGCTAGGTGAAAAAATTATAGTTGGGAAATTGACAAATCATGAACGTATAACAATACTATTATGACGAGATAAAGTTCACGGGTTCGAACATTGTATCCATTATGTCAAGGTATATGGACGCTATCCAGCATGCATCCATATATAAATATCCCCCTCAAAAAAGTTATCCAAAAAATCCCTTGGTATTAAGTTGTAGAAACAAAGTGATTGCTATGTGTGCAACAGGCAAATGCATTAAGATCGATACGTAATGTAAGAAGTGGTTCCCATCCATAGAAAATAGCACCGCTCTCCCTAGTGGCAAAAACACATCCTCCCCTCGCACGTTTCTGTCACTCGAGCGCAGGCAACACGGAGGCATGAACCCACTATCTAGCAAATAAACCCTCTCTTGGAGGTGAAAAAAACTACATGGCCAAGGTAATCATAAACACTGGAGAGCATTGTAAGAAAAGATTAAAACTCTCTCTATATATAAGTGAATCATCTCAGATTGACACGAACAAAATAATCATAATCTCATGGTTCATCGGATCCAAGCAAACACAACATACACAATTACATAACGGTGATCTTGATCATGTGAGGCATCTCATGAGACTCTAAACATGGAGGCATAGGGGAGAGAACAACCATCTAGCTACTTCTATGGACCCGTAGTCCCGAGATGAACTACTCAAAGAATCTATCCAAAGGCAATCTCATGGCGTTGTAGAGGCCTCCGGTGACGATCCCACTCTCGGGCAGGGTGCCGGAGCAGGACTCCAGAAGCTCTAGATTGGACTTTTGAGGTGACAGCTGCTACTTTGTGATGGCAACCGTTGGAAACCCCAAGAGGAGGGTGTGATGAGCAAGCGGCAAGAGTTTACCTCAGTTAAAAACCAAGGTTATCAATCCAGTTGGAGGAAGAGGATCTCAGGAAGGTTGATGCCACTTACGGTGGTGCTGGCGCTTCACCGGTGTCAGCAACAACGTGGAACCTGCACATAACACAACCAAAATACTTTGTCCCAACGGTACAGTGAGGTTGTCAATCTCACCGGTCTTGCTGAAAACAAAGATTAGACGTATAGTGTGGAAAATGATGTATGCTTGCAGTAAGTAAAGAAAGCAGTAAATAATTGTGGTTTGTTTAATAGTGTGGAAAAATGGACCGGGGTTCATACTTTCACTAGTGGTGTCTCTCCATAAAAGATAGCATGCTGGGTGAACAAATTACAGCTGGGCAATTGACAAATAGAGGATGCACCGTAGTGCACAATATGACATGAAGACTACTATGATATTTAGTGCGGGCATTACAACAATATACATAGACCGACATCCATCTGCATCTATGACTAATAATCCACCCTCAGGTTATCATCCGAACCCCCTTAGGTATTAAGTTGCAAGCAACAGATAACTGCATTATACAAAGTGTGTAATGTAAGCAATGATTATGCACGCGGGCACTCTCACCGATGTTTTGTCCCTAATGGAAACAACACATCCCACCTTCACGTTTCTGTCACTCGAGCAAGGCGGTGAGGAGGCATGAACCCACTATCGAGCATAAATACTCCCTCTTGGAGTCACTAGAAACTACTTAGCCAGAGCAACCACTAGCAACGGAAAGCATGCAAGATCACAAATAGCATAAGCAAATGAAGACTATAATCAACTTGGCATAAGTTCAATATTCATCAGATCCCATCAAACACGGCATATAGAATTACATAAGATCAATCTCGATCATGATAGGCAGCTCACGAGATCTAAACATGGAGGCATATGAGGAGAAGACAACCATCTAGCCATAGCTACGAACCCGTAGTCCAAGGATGAACTACTCACGCATCACTCCGGAGGCAGGCATGGTGATGTAGAAGCCTCCGGTGATGATCTCCTCTCCGGCAGGGTGCCGGAAACATCTTCAGAACCCCCCTGATCTAGGGTTGACGGTGACGGCGGCTGCGAACTTTTCGGGGATTTTTGATCAGGTGCTTAGGGTTTTCCATCCGGGGGGATTAAATAGGCAAAAGGGCAAAGGCGGTGGATCTCCAGGGCCCCACACCTATAGGTGGTGCGGCCAGGGGGACCCGCGCCACCCTATGGTGTGGCCCCCTGTTGCCCGTCTTCGACTCCTCATCGGTGTTCTGGATGCTGCCGGGGAAAATAGGAACTTCGGGCTTTGTGGGGTCCAATTCCGAGAATGTCTCCAGAACAACTTTTTTGAAACAAAAAATAGCAGAAAACATGGAACTAGCACTTGGCATCTTGTTAAAGGTTAGTCCCGGAAAACGTACAAAAATGCTATAAATAAGGGAGAAAACAAGTAGCAATTAACATAATATGATCATGGAGCATCAGAATTATAGACACGTTGGAGACGTATCAACGACGCATCTCTTTATGTTTCGTGGAAAATAACTCTATCCCAGTGATTTTTAGGGTTTAGGGAAATTTATAAGCGAAGGGGGGACGTGAGGCGGTGCTCGGGGCCCCTAGGGGCGCACTGGATGCAGCCTAGGGGGGATCGCCTAATGCCTCGCGGGTGGCGCCCTGGCCCCCCTCTGCCCCCCCATTGGACCCATTCTTCGTTCCGGGTAAAAATTGATCTTCATGGATTTTCAACCCTTTTCAAGAATATTTCCTTAAGACCTTTTTGGCCTGGGGCATCTTGTTAATAGGTTAGTCTGTAAAAACATCCGGAAAATGAAAGAAAACATGTGGAAAACAAAAGTTATTGGGTAGAAAACAAGCATGGAGCATCAAAAATTATAGATACATTTGCAACGTATCACGACCCTGATGGGTGCTGACATTGGTAAACCCCAAGAGAAACGTTGTGAAGAGAGCAGCAGCAAGTTTTCCCTCAGAAAAGAAACCGAGGTTGAATCGACTAGTATGGGGACAAGCAATCTCTGAAGGTTGATGCAGCTGAGATGGCAGGGCGCGCTACCGGTTCAACAGCAACGTGGAACCTACACAATACAATCAATTCACTTTGCTCAAACATAGCAGTGAGGTTGCCAATCTCACCGGTTTTGCTAATAACACAAAGGTTAAATGTATGGTGTGGAAAACAGTACGAGAACAATATGAAATAAGTAGCAGCAGTGTGAAAGCAGTGGAAACAGTAACTGTAGTGGTTGTATTATCAGTATGAGGTGTCTCTCCATAAAAGATAGCTAACATGTGTGGTGAATAAATTACATCTGGGCAATTGATAGATAAAGAAACATGCATGACATAAAGATTACTATGAGATTTATGCGGGCATTACAACAAAATACATAGATCGTCATCCAACTGCATCTATGACTAGTAATCCACCCTCCGAATATCATCCGAACAAACATTGGGTATTAAGTTGCAAGCAAAAGATTATCACAGTAAGCAAAGTGTGTAATGTAAACAATGTAAACGAAGTAAACATCGTTGTTTTCTCCCTAATGGCAACAACACATCCTCCATCCGTCACGTTTCTGTCACTCGACCACAGATGCAAAGGAGGCATGAACCCACTATCGAGCATAAATAATGCATCTTGGAGTCGCTAGCATCTACTAACAACGGAGAGCATGCAAGATCATAAATAACATACACATGAAGATAACATGATAGATTGATAATCAAAATACATAGCATTAAATAATCATCAGATCCCAGCAAACACAACATGTAGCATTACAAATAGATGACCTCGATCATGTGAGGCAGCTCACGAGATCTAAACATGATGCATAAAGAGGACAGGACAACCATCTAGCTACTGCTCACACATCACTCCGGAGGTGGGCATGGTGGTGTAGACCCCTCCGGTGATGATTTTCCCTCCCGGCAGGGTGCCAGGGAGAGCTCTAGAACCCTCCCGCTCTCGGGTTGACGATGACGGCGGCCTCGAGTGTTTTATCGAAAAGTGGACTCCCCCTAGGGTTGACGTATCGGGGGGAATAAATAAGCGAAAGGGCGATGGCGGTGGATGCCCGAGGGGCCCACACCACCCCCAGGCGCGGCCGAGGGGGCGCGCCGCCCTATGGTGTGGCCCTCCTGTGGCCCCCCTCCGGGCCTCTTCGGGACTCCGTGGAACCTTCGGGAATTCTAAGACTTCCGGGCTTCAAATTTTCCAATTCCGAGAATATTTCTAGAACAGCTTTTCTGAAACTAAAAACAACAGAAAACAGGGAACTAGCTCTGTGGCATCTTGTCAATAGGTTAGTCCCGAGAAATCGATAAAAATGACATAAAGTGTAAGGAAAACATGTAGCATAAGGCATGAAAACAATATGGAACATCAGAGATTATATATACGTTTATGACGTATCAGAACCCCAAGTGGCGAACCTCCAAACGATAGCCCTGATATGGTTTCTATCGAAAAACTTTCGATAAACTTGAGTACATAGCTAATAAAATAGTTCAATACTTATACAAACATATAAATAGTTCAATAAATATTACAAGATTTCAAATTATTTGAATTTATCAAGTTCGGAAGAGCAAATCATGATCAAACTACTCAGTAATTCTGATAGCCCATAAGTGCACCACTAGATCTGTTTTTAGTTGCTCGTGAGTTGTCTCATCACGAATTTCTGATAAACACCAAGACAATATGTAAACTCGGCAGGCGCGCCCGGCAGTGGATACACAAGAGGGCTCTGGAAGTCAAATGGCTCATCGAACACCCTTGTCACATCTCTCTCACTCTCGATGATCATTGTGAGAGCCGGCCATGTCGAAAAATGAATGCCAAATCCAAAAATCATAATCTTCCACAACCTCAAATACAGCACTGCAATTTCCATGATGACGTGATCGGACATCCCCTGCCAGGCGAATGGGCAATTATTCCAACGCAAATGCGCTCTCAAGCATCGTAGAAGAACCTCTTGCTTCTCCTTATGCCAAAAGACGAGTCGTTTCTGTTGCATCTGGTGCTCTCTTATACTCGGGAACAAACACTGTCACTACTGCCTTGTAGAACAGAAATGTAGCTTCAACACCGGTTGCTGAGGTATTCAGAGATACTCATTCGACGAGTCTGCTGGAACTCCGTATGCAAGACATTGTATGGCAGGCGTGCATTTATGAAGAGATGAAAATCCAAGAATTCTGGTGCGATCGCTCTTTAGCTCGAAATAGTCATTATAATCCCCAACACCATGCACAATTTTCATAAACACTTCTCGGTTCATCCTAAAACGCCGGCGAAATTCATGAGGTTGATTTGTCGACTGCTCCGAGAAATAGTCGTTTTATAGAAGCATGTGGCCAGTTGTCTTATAACGATTCTTGTTCGACTTGCGCCCTTTTCTTGGTCACATGTTTGGGATCGTCTTCCTCGTCGGCGTGCGCCTCTAAAAGAGCGGCCATGACCATCTGATTCTCTTTGTTGTCTGCAAGGTCGGCCTCCTCTCCCATCATTTGGGAAAATATGATCTCATCGTTGCTATCCATACCCTATTGGACAAGAATGAAACATTAGCATTGAGCCAAGAGAAAGAAGCGCCGGTCAATTAACCTTTTGTAAACGGCCGAACACCTTACGTGCGGGGTGGCTATAAGGAAGAGGCGGATCCGGGTGAATGGCCTACGGCGCATAACAACGACACGGCCCGGCGGCGAGCGATAGGGCACCCGCCTGCGTCGTACGGGCTCAACTCCCGTGGGGAGATGGCAACAACGAGGGTGGTGGCGATCGTGCGAATCGACAATGAGAGAAAACATCAGGACGAGGTGGGAGGGGGAATGACTACCGTCCTATGCCATCGTGTGGCTATGAAGAGTTGGCCCTCCCTGTCGGGTGGGCTGCTCGGACAATTTCCGGCGCCCCCAGGAAGGCCCTCAAGTTTGGCGGATCCCTTTGGGGGGTTGCCGATGTGGGCGATTTTCGTGTCCGGATCTCCAATAGGCCATTGGAGGGCCGGTTGCAGGTGCCGGTGGAGATGCTCTAAACGGTATTATTTTTAGCCGAAAAAATGGATTAGGGCGGCAACTGCTGGATATGCTCTAAGAGCATCTCCAACAGATGCCCCAAAACTAGGTGGTGTCAAGAAAAAATGTTTTTAAGGCATATGGGGCAAATTCGCTGCTCCAGCAGCTGCCCTAAACCTATCTCATGAATAATTTTTTTGCACCCCAAAAAACACCTCTTGGTGATGTATATTTGGGTCACGCTCAACTGTGCCCAAAAACGTGAAACGCAGTGCGCACACGACCAACTGCCGCGCGAAACATTCCCGCCTTCTCCCGTGTCGGTGATGAAAATCACAGCTCCGCCCGCCGATGGCCAAATAGCCACCCCACCGTCCTCTCCCGGCCCCGTCACGGCCCGCCGTCCACCCACGGCCCCTCCGCACCCCCGCCACCCGATTCCGGCCGCCGATTTCGTCTCCCGCGGCTCCGCAACCCCGCCAATGTGAGATCCGCCTCTGTGCTCCGCCGCGCGATTTCGGCTGTTGGTAAGCACGTCACCGCCTTATGGGGACTGTAGGCGGTCACGGCCTACAGTGACATCACATCCGTCGCGAGCAAGCTCTACTGCTACTTGGCCGTTGCTCCGTCGACGCTCCTCCGGTTGCATTTCATCCACTCAAGGGTGCGGCCGCTGACTATGGCCCTTCTCCTGCCGTCATGCGACTAGGAGGTCGCCGACCCCGGATTGGGGCAGCTGTGTCTTCCAGCTCGGCCACGATGATTTTGTCGGCCGACACCCACCTCCTCAAACTATGTAACAAGTAAGTACTATTTGTGTTTGCATTTTTTTTTTTGAATCTTTTCAGATTATTTTGATATTTATTTTCTCCATCATGTATGCAATGTTGTGAAATCATATGAAAAAAGCTGCCCGTTGGTGCCCTAAAATAGAGCAGCTGCTACGGCCGCCGTTTTAGTCGTGCCTTAAAATAGGGCATCTGGAACGGCAAAAAAAATTCAGATGTCCAATAAATTACAAAACGCATGTTTCTTAATTAGGGCCACGCTAGGCGTAGATCGCCCTACACTTGGCCAATCTTAGATCCCCTCGTATGCCATCGGATCACCATGCAACGGTGCGAACTCAGTAAATCACGTTTTTACATTCCCCCCCCTACTTTTTGGATATAGAACCTGCAATCCTCTGCAGCCCCACTTAGACGAAGGGGTATATAGCTTTGTCTTCGGCCATCTCGATAATTACAGCGAAAATGCCATTGCAACAAATTCACAGGTATAGCAACAAAAATTATTGCCCCGTGTACAAAAAAAAATGTATTGCAACAAAATTGTCCAAATCTTTTTCGAACAATAAGTAATGTTACAAATAATAGTTAAACAATATGTTATTGCGTTGCAACAAAAAAGTTTAAACAATTCAACAAAAATCATAGTCAATTGCAACATTTTTTTTTTGCATCAATTAAAAAATTGGTAAGCAACAAAATAATTTGTCACTGTTTCAGTTGCAATAAAAATCATCACCTCTTTCAACAAAAAATTAAATCGATAGTAACAATAAAATCACATGTTTACAACATGTGAATGCCCATAAACATGTCATTCCAGATGAGTTCTAATAAACATTTAAACATTTTGTAGAAAATCATTCAGAAAAACATTGCAACATCTCGTTTGTGGTTTCTCAACAAAATACGTGCGAAATTGTTACAAATCTTTAAAACGTACGCAACGTTGATTAGAATGACGAAAAATACTTAGTATTATATATGCTGCACGTATAAATTATATTGGGCTGCTAATATACGCACTGAGACAAAAACCGGACAAAAAAAGCTAGAACTGTGCTAATTGGGTCTATATAGCCTCACCGGTCAGCCCGTGTGGGGACAACGCTCGCTATAATTGCTAGCATCGGTAGGAGACCTAAGGGCATCTCCAGTCGTTCGACCCCCCCAGGTTTCAGATCGGCGCTTTTTAGCGATAGCGCCGGCCCGCACCAAAACCTGGGGGGGCGATTTCACCAGCCGTTCGGCGTCCCAGAAAATAAAGCACCGATATCATTCGAAAAGTTTCTTCCCGCCCCCAAAAAACAGAGCCCTAGTTCGGCGATCGGCAGCCATAGTTTCGGGCGATCATATTACAAAAAACGCCACAGGTGGGCGATCAAATATAGTTCAGATCGAATCACACAGATGGGCGCGCGCGGCGGTGGCAGACGTAGGCGATCAGACAGACGCGTCGGCCGGCGTCGGAGCAGGCGGCGAGCTCGGCGCAGCATCCAGGTCGATGACGGCATCGGAGCGGACAGCGGGCTCGCCATTCTCCAGGTCGACGACGGGCTGGGCATCCTTGTCGACGGCGGCATCCTCCTGGGCGGCGGGCGGGCTTGTCGGCGCGGTGGTGTAGCTGGCGCCGCCAGACGATGTCGGGGCCGGGGGCGCGCTGATGTCGGTCAGGATGAGGTTGCACTGCGCCAGGAACCAAGCTCTCACCTCGGGGGTCATCGCGGCCGGGTCGCCGCCCGTGAGGAAGGCGAGGTCGTTGTTCCTCTTCTTCGCGGCGGTGCCAGTCCGGAGGAGGTCGATCTTGACCTGCGAGTTGGCCATGAGCGCCGCCCATCGCTGTTTGGAGACCTCCTCCCTCTTGCCGGCCTGGACCTGAGCGTCGGCGATGCAGGTCTCGATGGATGCCTGGAGTTTTGCCGCTGCAGGCGCGCCGTCCCTAGCCAGCTTGGCTTTCTTGTGGCCCATCGGCGGACGCCCTTCGGATGCGCACGCAGCCACCGCGTCGGGGACGTACTCCTTGCCCTTGCCGATCGAGCGACGCACCTCCGCCCACTTCTCGCAATCCTCGATGAGAACAAACACGTGGAGGAACTTGAAGTCGGTTCCCTCGTCGTTCTTGTACGCCTCGAGCATGCGGACGATCTCCATCTCGCGGTTGGCGCCGCTCTGCGGCCTCGCCGAGATCTCCTCCTGGATGCCGTGCCACTTGTTGCACGACGCCTGGATGTTGGCCCAATGGTTCGCCATGGCTTTCTGGCCGCGGTCGAGGACGCATGGGGCGTAGTAGGGATCGATCATGCGGCGCTCGTCGTAGGCCGTCTTCACCCGCTTCCAGTAGTTGTCGGCGTGCTGGTTCGCGCCGATGATCGGGTCCAAGCTGACCGTCTTCCACGCCTCGGCGAGGAGCGAGTCCTCCCTGTTCAGCCACTTGATGCGAGGCTCGGCGGGCGGCACGGGCACCTTGGGCTCCTTGCGGGGGCGGCCAGGGCCACGGCGCTTCCGTCCTTCGCCGGCCGGATCTGTACTCTCTGGCACCACGGGCGTCTCGTCCACGTCGTCGTCTTCGCCCTGCTCCTCCGTCGCCTGCGTGCCGGAACCGCCTTCGCCGTAGTCGCCACCGACCTGCGTGAAGAACTCGCCGCTGGCATCGAGGAAGCCCGGGCTCGCCGCCGCCGCCATCGAGCCGGACGCGATGATCTCCTCCATGTAGCTGTCCTGGGGCTGCAGCCCGGCCAGAATCGCGCGGCGGTGGGATGGGGAAGCTGCGTAGCCCGGCGCGTTGCCATACATCATCGGCGGGTGGTAGGGGAAGGTGAGGTTGGGGTTGAAGCCTCCCAGCGAATCACCTTCGACGAACCATGCTGGCGGCGGGTGCGGCGACATGCGGGGCGACGGTGACGGCGACTGCTTCCAGCCGGCGAAACGTGGGCCGAAAGGGCCCTTCTTCTTGGCGAGAGGCGCCGCGGCCGGCGTAGGTGGCTCGTCTGGGACCTCCTCCTCCTCCTCCAGCTCGTCTTCCTCGGCGGCTGCCTGCTCCTCCGCTTGCAGCTGCGCCATGAGCTGCCTCTGCCGCTGCGCCGCCTCCCTACCCCGGCGCTTGATGTTGGCTGTCTCCAGCCGCGACCTCTCGGCGATCCACTCCTTGTTCGACATGCCGGGTGGTCGCTCCTTCGGTGCTCTTGGCTTGCGGGGTTTCTTGGCCGGTTCGGAGGCCGCGGGAATGGAGACGGCGGCGGCGGCGCGGGGTCCTGTAAATCGAGCGGGAGCCATGGCGCATAGATCTCGGGTGCGGGGGGAAATGGCGGGAATGAACCGGGGGGAGAGGTACATGTGGGGGGAAAGTGGAGGGAAGCGCCGAAAAAAGAGAGGGAAATCGTCTTCCCTCGCCGACAAGCGTGGCCCACGCGAGCATTTTGCCCCCCCAGGCCGAACCCAGCGCGCTGGGTTTGGCCTGGGTTCGGCGGCGCCAAACGGCGCGAAAAACGGCGGAAAGCGGCGCTAAATCGATTCCTGGGGGGGCGACTGGTGCGAAACGGCGCGAAACGGCGCCAAAAACGCCGCTTGGGGGGCTCTGGGGGGGACGGCTGGAGATGCCCTAAGCTCGCGCGTCTTTAGGTCGCCCTAGCTAAAACGTTTTCCTTTTTATTTTGTTTGTACTACTCTATTTTAGACCATCTGTTTGAGATGTTCTAACAAACCGATCTGACTATATGAGAGGCGCCTTCTCCTACTCGCAGGTAGCCGTGGCCAGTGAAGCAGGAATGAATGACCTGTCTAGCCATTTTGAGAGAAATTCGGGAGCAGCCACTCGTTCGTTCTCGTAATCCAAGCCAGGTCATTTCCACGTGTTGCAGGCCCTCTCGACCTTTCTTTCCGCGCCCCAAATTGTCCCTTTCCAACCTCACACGCCTTCGAGATTCGCGCGAGGCCGGTGCTGCCCAGCGCAACGGAGATGGCACCCCCGTAATAATCCGGCATCCTCGGGGGCAGTAGCCGCACCGACTGCCCTGCCCTGCCAGATCTCGCGGCCGCTACGTACACGCACTACATAGCCCGGCCCACACAGCACTCTATCATAATTCCACCATCAGCTCAGCGGTCGGTCAGTGCTCCACTCCATTCCAGTCCACTGCGAGCCGAGCTAGCTAGCTAGCAGCTAAAAGCTCAGACGCCGACACACCATCTACCAACTCGATGGACGGGCGGCGGCGGGTGGCGGTGCTAGCGGTGCTGGCCGTGGCCCTGCTGGCGGCGACGGCGGCGGAGGGGTACAACATCACCAAGATCCTCGCGGAGTACCCGGAGTACTCGCAGTTCAACAAGCTGCTCACGGAGACGCGGCTGGCGGCCGACATCAACAAGCGCCGCACCATCACGGTCCTCGTCGTCGCCAACGGCGACATGGGCGACCTCGCCAGCAGCGGGAAGACGCTGCAGACCAAGCGGCACATGCTCCAGATGCACGTCCTCGTCGACTACTACGGCGGCAAGAAGCTCCACCAGCTCGCCCATGGAGTCACCGCGTCCTCCTCCATGTTCCAGGTACCATGCTCTACTTGCCCACCCCGGCCTTCCTCGCTCAACAGTCAAGACCAAGCTAGACGCTCCTGTAGACCCGTTAATTAGCTCCTTGAACAGTCGCCGACAGCTGGGCCCGGCGGTGCCGGACCAAGACCTCTGTCTCTTTCCCCTTGTCGGTGAGGCTCAGAAGGAGTCAGTTTACCGTTGATTACATTCTCATTAGTACTAGTAGATCTTAACATCATTGGATAGTTTTATTTGAGCCCATAAAACTGGTGTTACCTTTAACTGTTTGCCCTTAGAATAAGCTCTGATAACTGTGTTTGCATTCCAATTTCTCATATTTTTTTGCTTTGCTTTTAGCAGCAACTTTCTTTTAGAAAGAACAACATATTGAACTATTGTGGTGCAATTATTCTTGAAAAAACCAACTTGAATAGGAGTACTTTTATGGGTCATTTGCCTTCATGTTCTTTTGCTTGTTCGCAAAAGGCGGCATCATTGCTCAGCTGGAGCGCAGCTTCGTGACAGAGTAGGTGGATAGAATAGTGAAGCTCGCATCAATCAATGGTAGTGGATGCCTTGCCCATGCACTAGCTTGCTATAGCAGGCCAATAATTAAAGTTTACAGCGAAACACATAACCAACCTAATCCTGAACTAATGGTGCTCTTGGGTACACTAATAACAACAAAGAAATATTTGCAGCAGCAGCCAAAAGAGCATTACCGTTGACGTCTCAACTAACTAATAAAAGTTCAATGTGATACGTACTCCTGCATATAACCACCCAAATGCGGCATCAATGATGCTCATTTGTGTGTGTATATATATATATTTTTTTTAGCAACGTTGCCCAAATTTGCACTTTCGTTAACGTTTCAACTAACGAATTTTTGTTCGAAAACGACATGACACATGTCGCTTTCGAAGCTGGGCCGGCAATGTTTTTATGTACGTGCACATGGACATGCCGGCCAGTCCCTTCATTATCAGTAAATTATTGACCTGTCTGATTATGATGCTGTCCGAGCACTGTCCCGTCAAGCGCGTTTTCTGTCGATTTTGAAAATTATCATGGCACCGGAATCCCTCGATCGGCTACCTACCGGATCATTTGATAACTATGATAAATTTTTTTTGGGGGGCCAATGGATTGAAAACTATGAGAATTGGACGTCCCAAGGCAAGATCTCGCCGTTTTGCAGTTTTAAACCTTGGTCTTGGAGTGATGGATTCCTCATCAGCTTACGTGCAGAGCATCTGTTGCTAATTTCCGAGTCAACAGCCCACTTTCTGCTTAACCTCCATTTGCCTTTCCAGAGCAAAATATTGCTCCTAATTGCAACGCTGTCTATAGCACGTAGGAGTACTACGAAATGTACTAATTTCAGAATTATTTGGTCATTATTAAGCTTTGCATTGAATGGGTCTGCATCAGCACGGGCATGAATTAGGTACTTCATTTGTGTGTGGCATCAATGGCATGGATTACCATCAATCCAGCTCTCAAATGCTCTAATCATGATATCTTGTGATTAGCCGGCATGCCACTGATTGCCTACTAATCAACTGTATTAGTACACATTTGCTACTGAATCAACTAACTTCAGAATTACTTGGTCGTTATTAAACTCGTGATGAATGGATCTCCCATCAACACGGGCATGAATTTGGTGAGCTGAATTTGGTCCATATGTGCAGCATGAATCCAATCCAATTCAAAGTAGTTATGATATTGTTAAGTACAAAACCTGCTTATTTGGCTGCAATTAACTGAAATGGATAATTAATTGTCGTCGTGCAGGAGTCCGGCGCAGCCCAAGGCATGTCCGGGTACGTGAACATCACCCAGCACCGCGGCGGCAAGGTGTCGTTCACGGCGGAGGACGCCGCGGACAGCACGTCGCCCGCGAGCTTCGTCAAGGCCGTCAAGGAGATCCCCTACGACCTGGCGGTGCTCCAGATCAGCGGCGTCATCGCCTCCCCCGAGGCCGAGGCGCCCGTGGCGGCGCCGGCACCCGTCAACATCACCGAGCTCCTCTCCAAGAAGTACTGCAAGAGCTTCGCGTCCCTCCTCGCCGCCGACGCCGAGGCCTTCAGCAACATCAACGCCACCAAGGACAACGGGCTCACCCTCTTCTGCCCCATCGACTCCGCCGTCGCCACCTTCATGCCCAAGTACAAGAACCTCACGGCCAAGGGCAGGACGGCCATCCTGCTCTTCCACGCCGTCCCGGACTACTACTCCCTGCAGCTCCTCGAGTCCAACAGCGGCAAGGTCAGCACGCTCGCCACCACAAACACCGCCAAGAAGGACTACAGCTTCGACGTCGACAAGGACGGCGACACCGCGGTGCTCGACACCAAGGTTGGCGCCACGGCGTCGGTCAAGGCCACCGTCAAGGACGACGACCCGCTCGCCGTCTACGCCATCTCCAAGTTCCTCCAGCCAAAGGAGCTGTTCAAGGTCGCCAAGGACCTCGCCCCGGCGCCGGCGCCGGCGCCCGCGGGGCCCAAGAAGAAGACCACCAAGAAGAAGCCCGCTGCGGCCTCCTCGCCCTCCGATGACGACGACGAATCAGCGGACTCGCCGGACGCGTCCGACGACGACGACGCTGCCGACAAGGCTAATGCCGCCGCGCCGACCGTGCTCGCCGGGTGGGTGACGATGGCTGTCGCGGCCTTGGCGTTGGCTGCCTAATGAAGGTGTGAATCAGGAGTGTGGTCGCTGCCGAATTCTCGTTTTTGTCTGTCCATTCGGTCGTCCCCTTGTTATTGGTGCGAAAAATAATTTTATTAGCACGACATTCAGAAGAAGAAAAGGAAGAAAGAAAGAAACTTCGACGGCAAGCGCTGCTCTAGCTGCTTGCATTTCTTGTTTATTTTGGTTTTGCTGTGATTCCATTGTGTAATGTTAGTGGTCGGTGGGTTGGAGTGTGTTTATATATATGAAAAGACACGGTCAAGTTTAGAATGCTACTCTGATTTTTTTTGCAAGAGAGGGTGTTAAGCTTGCTACTAATTCATTTCTGCTTTTAATTTCAAGCTGTCCAAAGTAAACTTTTCGAATTCCGAGTCACATGCTCCATATCAACTTATGAACAATGATAAGTGTGTTGGGATACAAAGTGGAGCTTGCCATGTGAATATGTGATTTGCTTTGCTTGTTCAGCTTGTAAAGGGGACGATGCCGGCTCACTTTCGCCTTTCAGACTGGTCATGTTAATTTTTGTTTTCTATTTTGCCAGATCACCTGGATATTGTTGTACTTGTTCTAGTTAAGTTGTACGTTCCAGTTTTTCGGCGTGGCAGGGTCTTGTGTAATCTATCATGACTAGCAAAATCAGTTACTTTACACTGTAGAAAAGCAACAATTATGTACATTTTTTTTAATGGGGGAGAAAACACCAGCCTCTGCATAGAGTGATGCACACAACTTTTATTATTATTATGTTTCAAAGTATCTTAAGAGATTACACGTCTGAATAGCCTCACGAAGAGACAAGCCTCCCTCGGAGCTAAAATCATAGAAACAAAACTATAAAAGTCTATTAATATGCTGCCAAGTAAGTCGGGAGAAAAAATCCCTTGCCACCATAAGCAACTGCTTGCATCCATCCACCATAACCTCTCTTTGGTACGAGGAAAGCAAGAAAGATCATAGTTGGATCCAATGCACCGCCGACATGAAATTTTTTCTTCTCGTTAAAAACAAGATTATTTCTATAATTTCATATAGACCAACAAATAGCCGAGACGTCTATACGCATTCTATTCTTGGTCTTTTTGTCCACCCCGTTTAACCAATTACCAAATATATTAGTAACATTGGAGGGCGGGGGTGATATTGTAGGTACAAAAAACTACACGCCAAACAAGTTTAGCAAAAGGGCACGAGATAAATAAGTGATCAACCGTTTCCTCGTTCCCACAAAAAGAACAATGGGTATCACTTTTCCAACTATGCTTAGCTAGATTATACTTAGTAAGCATAACCTTTTTTTATCTAAGAACCACATAAATATTTTAATTTTGAGAGGGATTTTCAACTTCCACATACAAGATTTAAGAAAAACGGTATGACCATTCATAAGACCCTCATACATAGATTTTAACTGAGAAAACAACATTTTGAGACAACTTTCAATGAAAACGATCAGGATTGCTATTAAGAGAGATACTCATAAGACACAAACATAGATGAGACAATAAGTTGACTCTCCCCCCCCCTCGATAGGGAAAATAGAGCAAAGCCTGCAAATGGTTATCATAGGTCGCCTCAAAGATAGATTATACTCTTGTTTCAGTTGTTGGATGCTCGAGTTTTCCTTGAAAGTGAGTTGCCATTTCTTCAACAAAGATAATGGTAACGTTGATGCAACCTCTAACTGAGGCGCGTACGCAATTCGTGAATGGTTTAAAGACGTCACTGCCTGCATCGTCACAGCTTTTCAAACTCAAAATGCCGAGCCTTGCAGCTGTTGACGACGCGCTCTTTGGCCTGGCTGGTCCGAGGGGATGTAGAGATCACGCCTTCAGTGGAGTAGTTAGCCAACGCCTAATTTTTTCTGCCTTGTCCAGCATATGTTCTAGATGGAGGGACCCGAGTAGAAGATATGACCAACCGTGTTTTCTTCGGCCGGTTTTGTACCTTTTTTTTCATTTTGGCCTAGGTCTTTCATGTTGTCTCCTACTATATCAATATAAAAGAAAACCTTTTTCCATTGTTTGGAAAAAACCTCTAACAGAAGGTTGTTGTCTTTTCATGTTTAGGAACTGCAACATCCATGATGCAAGTTTCGGTTTTCGAAGAGATGAGACGGATGCCAGAGCACAAAAAAACATGTCAAGAGCTGCAACGGCGGCGAAGAATACAACGTCGTTAATCTGGCCGCCACTGTTGAGTATCATGGTTCTATTAGGAAAAATAGATAGAGTAGGAGTCTATTCTACCTTGCCTTGTACTCCAACTAGATCATTGTACTCCATATATATGTCCATGAGGCTCAAGCAATACAACAACTATTCCACCAATTCCTCTCTATCCTTTTACACGGTATCAGCCTAATCTCGACCTAAACCTAGCCGCCGACCGCTTCCGCACCGCCCCGCCCCCGGGACGGTCGATCTCCATAATCGCCACCGGGGGCTGCGCCTCCCCTACCTAGGGTTCGTCCGCCGATCCTGTGGATCGGCTGTCCTAGAGAGTTTTTTTTTCTCCCCCGGTCGCTTGGCCGGTGTTTTCTTTTTTGGTTTTCCGATCTGAGACTGGTTTGACTCGCCCATAGTCGTCGTCGTTCTCGCGCCTCTACTACGTCTCCGGTGCGACCGCTGGCTTCTTCATCGACACGGCGCCCACACGCCGCGTGCCGGCTTGCAAACGCGGTTGTCTGTGTGGTCTCTTTGCTGCCACGTGAAAGCTCATGATCCCTCTAATGATTTTGGTGATGATGCTAACACGGATATCTCCTATCTAACAATGTGGTTCAGCCTGTGCAGCTATTACCCTAGATGATCATCGATATATCCGCGCCAAAAGATCAAAGAGAAAGATCACTATTGTGGAAATTCAGCCACCGGATTTTTCAGTATACAGGGCGGAAATTCCGGATCCTATGGGGCGGATTATCCGGCCCCTCACCGGAAATTTCCGGCCACTCTTCTGGCTTCCACGAAAACGACTAAGTATTTTCATGCCCGCGCACAGAAGCCAGGGCGGAAATTTGCCCCGGAAATTTCCGGGCCAAAAATCCGGCCTTCAAGGACTTAGCAGAATTTGGTCTTCTTCGCATTGCCCGCGCACAGAGATGGGGGCGGAAATTCAGTCCGGAAATTTCCGGGCCCGGACATTTCAATTATCCGCCCCCCGGATATTTCAATATTCCGGGCATCAAAGTCCTTAGCCATTTTTCTATCAGAAGTTGATGCCCGCGCACAGAAGGTGGGGCGGAAATTTGCCTCGGAAATTTCCGTAGCAAAAATCCGGCCCTTGGTCCTTAGCAGTTTTTCATCAATGTGTTGGTGCCTGCGCACAGAGATGGGGGCGGAGTATTGGGGCGGAAAATTCCGCCCCCGGATATTTCAATTATCCGCCCCCCGGACTTTTCAAATATCCGGCCACTTCTGACCGGAATATTCCGGCCTTTAGCCCGGAAATTTCCGGTCCCGCAGGACTGCAACGGTCAGATTTTGGAGGAGCCTATAAATAGCTGTCTTCTTCCTCTAGATAGGTAGCTCGTCCATTCCTCTCTCTCCTCCATTGTTGTAGAGCTCAAATCGCCCCGATCTCCCTCCTCCTCCAACCAAACTCGATGCCCTTCAAGGATCTCATGGAGGAGGTCTAGATCTACCTTTCCACCAAGCCAAAACGTGTGTACCCACACCACAACTCTTGGGATCTTGTAATCTCTTGGTTGCTTTGTCATCCAAGGGAAACCCTAGTGCTTGTAGCTTCCACCTTGTAGCAAGAAGCTTCGATTGTTGAGAGCCTCCATCTCACTTGTGGAGTAGCCTCAACCCCTTGTAAAGGTTTGGTCAACGCCTTCAAGTCGACCTCATAGTGGAAACGAGAATCTCCCTCACCGGAGAAGCTCAAGGAGAACAAGGTGTGCACATCTGTGCTATTGAGGAGCGCCTAGGTGGCTCCCCACCTCTCCAACGTAGACGTACTTCTTTTAAGAAGGAACTACGGGAAACATATCCTTGTCTCCGTGTTTTCACTTGTTGTTATCTTGTACCGTTCCTTTATTTCCGCTGCTACTTGCTTCTTATCACCTAGGGTTTTCACTTAGTTGCACATTTAGGTAATCAAGCATTTACTTTCTCAAAAGCCCCATTAAAAGTGAAAAAGGAGTAAAATTTGTAGGTCACCTATTCACCCCCCCTCTAGTTGACCATATTGCACTTTCAATTGGTATCAGAGCCTCGGCTCTTGTATCGGGCTTAACCGCCTAAGAGTGATCATGGTCAACGGGGATGTTCCCGAAACTTCTAAGGAGGAGTTCTCCAAAATGGCCGACACTATAGCCAACCTTGAGACAACGGTTTGTACCATACAAACCCAATTGTCGAAAGTTAGCTCTAGTGTGGGCTCGGAGGTCTCCTCCATCAAGAAGATGTTGGAGAACATGATGAGTAGAACCAAGGAGCCGTCCCACTCTCCTCATGTCACCGACGAGGATAGTTCGGATGAGGAAACAAATCCGGACATTTCCGAAATCGAAGCAAACATTGCCAAAGCTAAGGCTAAAGCCGCACAAAAGGCTAAAGCCAAAGCTAAGGAGAGTGACGGTGGCTCCAAGTCTCAAACGGCTAATGGTTCGGGGTCCAATTCAAAAGTTCCACCACCGCAAAACTATGATTCCATCCATCCAATCGTTTCCATGCCACACATCCTTAATGTTGGAGTTCCACCCATCCTTAACACTAACGAATTTTCCTCTTGGAAGTTTGAAATGGAATCTCACATTTCAGGATCGTGTACGGCATTGTGGAGAAGCGTGATCCATGTGTTTCATCCTCATGATCCAAGCAACTTGACTCCAAGGGAGGATGTTGAATCTCAACTCAACAAAACTGCTCTTGTTATCATCCAGAAGGCTCTCCCAAGGGAGCATCTCACTCACATTCGCGGTTGCAAGACCGCCAAGGAAGCTTGGGACAAACTTGATACCTTGTTTCAAGGAAATGCTAGTATTCAGTCCTCCAAGTATGATGTGGCCATTGACAACTCCGAGAACTTTGTTATGCAAGAGGATGAGACTCCTGAAGAGCTCTATAGACGAGTTGTCACTCTCGCCAATCAACTGAGAGACTTTGGCAAGGAAGAGATCACGGATGAATGGATAAAGAGGAAGTTTGTCAAGGCTATCACACCCTTCGAGAAGAATCTTGCCACTAGCATCCGGACTAGAGCGGACTACAATACTCTCAACTCCATAGGTGTTCTTAGTGAGTTCATCGCAATCTCTCTCTCTCACAAGAGTGCGGATGATGCTCTAGCTCGCTCTAGAGGGATGGGAAAGTCTCCCAACCTTGCATTAAAGTCAAAAGCAATGGCTCGAGTCGATGAAAGTGAAGAAGATGATGATGATGAGGAAGACTATGAAGATACTTACACAGGAGCTCACAAGTGCATTGCCCTTGCTATGCATGGATATTGGAAGAGATGGGAAGCTCACAAGGCCGGATCTCCAAGGCCTCCACGAAACAAGAACTACAAGAAGAAGGGGGAGCGTTCAAGGACATGCTATAATTGTGGTAGCGCTAACCACTTCGTGAAGGAGTGCCCCTTTGAGCCAAGAGAAGAGAACGAAGGCAAGCTCATTCGCAAGAACAAGACCAAGCCTCCTCAAAACAAGAACTTTGCAAGGAAGGTTCCAAGAGCTCTCTACGTACAAGAAGGGGCGGTTCTTGAGACTTACATCTCCGGAGATGAAGGAGAAGATGAGGTGGTTGGTGTTGCTCACATCGCCAAGGCCACCGCATCATCACCTTCGATCTCTCTATTCGAATCCCCCAATGAGAATGTGGCAACCCGACCTACATGTCTTATGGCAAAAGCCACTTCGGTATGCTCTCCCAACTCTAAGACCATTGTCACTAACCCTCCTTCGTTATTGGATTGTGTTGAAAATGCTTGTGAGGAGGATAGTGAGTCTAATGAGTTAAGCTTATGGCTATCTAGCCTTAAGGGTGAGACTAAGGAAAAGGTGAACTCCCTTTTGAGGCAACTTGATGAGGCTAACTCTCTTGTTGATGAAAAGGAGGAGATCATCATGACCTTAGAAAGCCATGGAGGTCATACTTGCAATGAGCAAGAGCTTGAAAAAGCTCTTGATAATGAGCGTTCCATTCGTGCCTCACTTGAGGAGAAATTGTCTTGTCTTGAAGAAAACTTTGCCATAAGTGTCTCTAAGCTTAGGAAGGAAAATGCTCAATCTCTTGCCTTAATTAAAACTCTTGAGCATGAAGAATTGAAGCTAGGAATTGCTCACGAGGAACTTGGTACTCGTTATGAAAAACTTGAAAAAGAGTTCATGTCTCTTAAGGAAATTCATGACAAGTTAACCAAATCTCGTGACAATCTTCTAGCTCAACAATCAAACAAGCAAGTTGTATCCACTTCACTTTCTACCTTGAATGTCTTGTCTAGCAATGTTTGTGGTACAACTAATCTTGTAGGAAATGAGAAGAATTCCCATGAGATTGCTTCTCATCATGGCAACAATGGAAAGGAGGGACTTGGCTATATTGCCAAGTCAAAGAAGAAGTACAAGAAGAAGAACAAGAAGAGAGTCATCTCCCCCTCACAAGAAGTAAGATTTGTGAAAGAGGGAGAGGTGACCAAAAGGAAGGAGACCAACACCATTGTGGGTGGTGAGACCTCTAGGGGGAGCACCACTCACAATAACTTTGCCGGGAAATATAATCCATCTTATGTTCTTATGAAATCTAGAGATGGTCATGTATATGCTAAATATGTTGGTACTTCTTATGGTGACGATTATCATTGGAGTATTTGGGTTCCTAAGACCCTTGTCACTAACATGAGAGGACCCATTCAAAGATGGGTCCCTAAATCAAGCAACTAATCTATTGTAGGGAAGTGCTTCCGGTTCGAGCAAATGGACGGTGGATAGTGGTGCATCCCAACATATGACCGGAAGCAATGACGCAATGAGTGATATTCATCCTCCACTACCTCATCTCAATTGCGTCACTATTGGTGACAACTCCGAACTAAAGGTATTGGGACGAGGCAAGGTAGCAATCTCAAATGACTTGTCAATTGAGAATGTTCTTCTTGTTGAGTCCCTTGGCTACAATCTCATCTCGGTTCTTCAACTTGCTAAAAGTGGTTTTACCTCTTTCTTTAATAAGGAGAATGTGATTGTCACTTGGGAAACGACTCTTAAAGTAGCCTTTGTTGGGCATGTCGAGAACGGCATGTATGTAGTGGACTTCTCCAAAGGAGACACGTGTGCCGCGACATGCCTAATGGCTAAAGTTGATGTGGGTTGGCTATGGCATCGCCGGTTAGCCCACACCAATATGAGGACGTTGCATGACCTTCAAAGTGGCAATCACGTTCTAGGACTAACAAATGCTAAGTTTGCCAAAGATCGTGTGTGTAGCTCTTGCGTTCTAGGAAAGCAACATGGAGAAGCACATCCCACCAAGACGAACATCACTACATCAAGAATCCTCGAGCTCATTCACTTGGACCTCTTTGGTCCTCTATCATATGATAGTCTTGGAGGCAAAAAGTATTGCTTGGTGATTGTGGATGATTACTCACGATATTGTTGGGTGTACTTCTTCAAGAGAAAGAGTGAGACTCAAAAGCGGGTCATCGAATTCATCACTTTGGTGGAAAGACAACATAATACGAGCATCATGGCTATCCGGAGTGATAATGGATCCGAGTTCAAGAACTACACCGTTGAGGGATTTCTTAGTGAGGAAGGCATTGCTCATCAATATTCCACTCCCTACACTCCTCAACAAAATGGTGTGGCGGAGAGAAAGAATCGGACTCTTATGGATGCGGCTCGTACCATGATTGCGGAGTTCTCTTCTCCTTACAACTTTTGGGCCGAGGCCGTCTCCACCGCTTGTCATGCTAGCAACCGATTATATCTCCGCAAGATTTTGAACAAGACCCCCTATGAGATTCTCACGGGCAAGAAGCCGGATGTTTCATACTTCAAGGTCTTTGGATGCAAATGCTTCATTCGCAAAAGAGGGAAACGCTTGTCAAAGTTCGAGACTAAATCCTATGAGGGTATCTTTGTTGGTTATGCCACAAACTCTCACGCCTATAGAGTCTACAACAAATCCACCGGACAAGTTGAAGAAGCTATAGACGTGGTGTTCGATGAGGATAATGGGTCCCAAGGGGGCCGTATAGATCATGGTATTGTAGGAGATGCAATTCCTCCCATCGTCATAAGAAGAATGGGGATTGGTGAAATAATCCCCATTGAGGAAAACCGGATGACGGAGGGAGAAGGACTATGCTCTACTCAAGTGGAGCCATTGACTACATCCATTGATAACCATGCTATCCAACAAGATGCACCAAGCCCTCATGCCTCACCACTAGGCCAAGCAAACAATCAAGGCCAAGCTCATGATGAAGGCCAAGCTCATAATGAAGAACAAGATACACATGGTGATGATGCAACTCATCACGTTAGGGATCCACCTCCCATCAATGTTCAAGACCAAGGTGGACATGTCTCCGATGATGAAGGTGATGATCAAGTCCTATCCAAGGAAACTTTGGAGGAGATGCTAGCTCGTAGAGCAAAGAGAAGGCTCGATAATCTTGCTCGTGCCGGTCACACGGAGGATATGATTCTTGGACAAGTTCGTGGAAGGGTCATCACAAGGAGGCAACTAGCGGACTTTAGCAAAGCACATGCATTTGTCTCGCACATTGAGCCAAAGAAGGTCTATGAAGCTCTTGAAGATCAAGATTGGATTGAAGCTATGCACGATGAACTCAACAATTTCGAGCGCAACAAAGTGTGGAAATTGGTTCCAAGGCCCAAAGATTGCAAGAACGTCATCGGCACTAAGTGGATCTTCAAGAACAAACAAGACAAGGACGGCATCGTCATCCGCAACAAGGCTAGATTGGTTGCTCAAGGCTTCTCTCAAGTCAAAGGTGTCGATTTCGGTGAAACATTCGCTCCCGTTGCTCGTCTTGAATCTATTCGCATCTTACTTGCATATGCCTCTCATCATAACTTCAAATTGCAACAAATGGATGTTAAAAGTGCTTTCTTGAATGGTCCCATCCATGAGTTGGTTTATGTCAAGCAACCTCCGGGTTTCGAAGATCCCAACCACCCCGATCATGTCTACAAACTCGATAAGGCGCTATATGGGCTTAAACAAGCTCCACGTGCGTGGTACGAGCACCTTAAAGAGTTTTTGGTAGATCGTGGGTTCAATGTTGGTTTAATCGATCCCACCCTTTTCACCAAAAAGGTCGGAGGCGACTTGTTCATATGCCAACTCTATGTGGATGATATCATCTTTGGTTCCACTAACGTTGCATTCAATGATGAGTTTTGCAAGCTTATGACGGACAAGTTCGAGATGTCTATGATGGGAGAATTGGAGTATTTTCTTGGCTTTGAGATCAAGCAACATCCCGAAGGCACATTCATCAAGCAAGCCAAGTATACTCAAGATATGCTCAAGCGATTCAATATGCATGATGCTAAACCTATGAAGACTCCCATGTCCACGACGGTTGATTTGAAACCCGATCCGAATGGTAAAGAGGTAGATCAAAAGGTATACCGCTCCATGATTGGCTCTTTGCTTTACCTTTGTGCATCTAGACCCGATATTATGTATAGCGTTGGTAAATGTGCAAGGTTTCAAGCCTCCCCTAGACAAAGTCATCTTGAAGCGGTTAAGCGTATCTTTCGATATTTAGTTCATACCCCAAACTTTGGTCTTTGGTATCCCAAGGGTTCAAGCTTTCAGCTCATTGGGTATTCGGATGCGGACTATGCGGGAGAGAAGACGGATAGGAAATCTACATCCGGAAGTTGTCAATTTCTTGGCCGCTCATTGGTGTGTTGGTCTTCCAAAAAGCAAAACTGCATTGCTCTCTCCACCACTGAGGCCGAATACATCTCCGCGGCGAGTTGTTGTGCTCAATTACTTTGGATGCGGCAAACATTGAGAGATTATGGCATCATCTTCGACAACGTTCCTCTCTTGTGCGACAATGAGAGTGCCATCAAGATCGCCTACAATCCCGTTCTTCACTCCAAGACGAAGCACATTGAGATACGACATCACTTCATTCGGGATCATGTTGAGAAGGGTGATATTGACCTCTCCTATGTTGCGACCAAGGATCAACTCGCGGATATCTTCACGAAGGCCCTTGACGAACCAAGATTTCGGGGTTTGAGGAATGAACTAAATGTGATCGATGCGTCTAACTTCTCTTGAACCCTTGCATAAGTACCTTCATTATATATGCTATCTAGTCTAGATGTAGGCATGGACATAGGGGGAGCGTAGTTCAACTCATGGACCAACACTCCACCTATCATGCGTAAAACAACCAAAACGTCATGCATATCTAGTCAATTTGTGACTTATAGTGCTTTAAACGTGAGTTATACTTTTGAGTCCAAGATACATCTTCGCGGCTCCTTGGTATCACTCAAACACGGTGGCTTCGGCCACCAACCTTTTCTTTGGATTTCTTTGTTGATGTTTTTCTCGTGTTTTGAGTTAGTTTGTGTCCTTTTTGCATCTTTGGAGGCTCACGATTTGATCCATTTTCCACCAAACTCGGTTGGTTTTGGCACCCCGGAAATTCCGGCCCAGGACCGGAATATTCCGGCCCTCAGACGTTTGTCCCAGAAATTTCGCTAAGTTCCGTTGTGCCCGCTCGCAGAAGGCACCCCGGAAATTTCAGCGGAAATTTCCGGAACAAATTTCCGGGGGCCCGGAATATTCCGTGCCCTAAGCCACGGAAATTTCCGGAGGGAGATTTGGACTCGAATAATCCCCCCACCTATCCAGCGTGCCCGCTCACAGAAGGCACACCGGATATTTGGGCGGAATATTCCGGCCCAAATCTCCGGGGTCCGGAATATCCGGTATTAACACCGGAAATTTCCGGTGCCCTTGGTCTGGGGCTATATAAGGGCGACGGGAGGAGACGGTTCCGCACTGTTTCCTCCCCTCGTCTCTCCACTCGCCCCAGCCAGCCGCCGCCGCCTCCGAGCCTTCCGGGAGGCCCCTTTGCCTCCTCTCCTCTGCCTCTCCTCTCCCCCCTGCGGATTAAGAGACCGCACGTCCTTTCCTCCATGGATCCGGGTACGTGCTCGTTTTCTCCGCAATTTTTGGGTTGAGTAGATGCATTATCACAATCTAGGGTTTGCTCTTGTTCTACCTTGGTGCCTTGTTCACACAAAGTACCATATGTTCTTCCTCATACTAGATCCTTCGTTCCAGATTCGTTCTAGGCCCAGATTCCGATCTGGATTCGAAAATCCCGCAGGCCGGAAATTTCCGCCCCAGGCCGGAATTTCCGCACCCCGGAAATTTGCCCTGAGGCCGGAATTTCCGTCCTCCGGAATTTCCGTCCCCATGGCCGGAATTTCCGGCCTATACTGAATCTCCACCATAACTTCACAGTATTCCATTCCTCATTTCGTGAGCCCCCGTTTTGATTTTTGTTTGCTTTTTCTTTGGCTTTCTTTTGCTTTTCTCGCAGATGGTTCCACCTCTAGGTCTGGCAAGCTGCTCAGTTCCCGCAAACGCCTCCGCCATCTGACAGAAAATGAGGAGGGAACTTTTGTAGAAGACAATGAAACTCGCCGGCGTGAACGAGATGCTCAGCGAGCTTATGAGCAACAACGTGAGGCTGATCGGGCTGCTCGCAGAGCTGGTAGGCAGCAAGGCAAGGCACCTCTCAATGTGGGCACTATGCCCATTGCTGACTTTTCGGAATGGCGCAAGAAGGCTTGGTACACGGAGGGTCCTCAGGACCCCACGATTGACTCGTGCTTTTGGCACGTCGAGCAGGAGACTCTCTTCAAGCAGGTCTACACCGTTATGAGCAAACCTGTTTGCCCCATGAAGGTTATCAATTTTGCTCATCTGGCTGCCAACCCCGAGTACTTCAACAACTCTGTTCAGCTTGTGGAGGTCCTTGGTCTGCGTCAACTTATGGAGACTCGTTGCTCTTACAACACCACATACATCCAGCAGTTCTTTGCTACTCTTGTTATTGATGATTCTGAAGATATTGGGATGTCCTGGATGTCTGGCCCTCATCTGCTCACTGCAAACTTCCATGACTTTGCCTCTGTTCTTGCCTATCCGTTTGCTGGCCTCAACACTCCTCAGGGCCACCGTATGCACATTCATGGGGAAGAGTACCAGAAGAACAGGCTTGCTGAGCTCTATGGTCCTCGAGGCACAGTTGGTTCGGCTAAAGGCCTCTTTGCAGTCTATGATATTCTCCTGCGCATGTTCAGGGAGTCCATTGCTCCAAGCGCGGGAAACAATGATGCTATTCGTGGTGGATTGGTCAACCTTATGCACCATGCCTTCCTGACCTTCTCTGAGACTGATATGACTGATATGGAGGCTCACAGGGTTGATGTCATGGACTTCATTTTCAATGAGATCCACTATGCTCTCTTCCATCGCAAGGTGCCACCATATGCCCCCTATATCATGAAGCTCATCAAGGCACGCTATCCTGCGGCGCTCCGAGAAGACTTGGAGTTGGACTGTGAGGATCACAAGGATGTTAACCTCTACAAGAAGTCTGCTCATACTCAGCAGGCCGCTCATGATGTTGGTGGATCTGGACAGGGCCACAGGGATGCTCGCATGCGTCCTCCTCCTCCTGGAAAGAAGAAGCGCTCGTGGCTTGCTCGTGCTGTTGAGAAGGTGCTCAGCTTGACTGTTTGCCTCCACAAGGAGAACTACGCAGCCTATGTGGAACGCCGCACCATCTTAGAGAATCAGCATCACATCATGACTGCACTCAAGACTCCATCAGTGCCACCACTTCCTCCTCCTCGGGTTGCCTACAGGAACTGGAACAACCGTGATGTTGACTGGGATATTGGTGTTGATGAAGATGAGGACATGGAGACTGCCACCGACAGTGAAGCTGAAGAGGACGACGAGGACACCCAGGCCTAGAGTGTGCTCCATGGGACGTAGCTCTCTCTTTTCTCTTTTTGGTGTCTTGATGCCAAAGGGGGAGAAGATTTAGATGATCGTGGGGATTTGCTTGGGAGGGTTTCTCTTTCGTTCTTTCGTGCCCTTTCCGTTTTTCGTGCGTCTTTTTCAAACTCCGTTCTACCGTACTCGTCGTTTGTGTTGAACTATTATTATTGGGAGGCATGTCTCCTATATATGCCATGTGTGATGTTTCTATATTCTGCATTGTTAGCTTTATTCCCCGCAAATACCCGTGTTGTCATCATTCACCAAAAAGGGGGAGATTGAAAGCTCATGATCCCTCTAATGATTTTGGTGATGATGCTAACACGGATATCTCCTATCTAACAATGTGGTTCAGCCTGTGCAGCTATTACCCTAGATGATCATCGATATATCCGCGCCAAAAGATCAAAGAGAAAGATCACTACTGTGGAAATTCAGCCACCGGATTTTTCAGTATACAGGGCGGAAATTCCGGATCCTATGGGGCAGATTATCCGGCCCCTCACCGGAAATTTCCGGCCACTCTTCTGGCTTCCACGAAAACGACTAAGTATTTTCATGCCCGCGCACAGAAGCCAGGGCGGAAATTTGCCCCGGAAATTTCCGGGCCAAAAATCCGGCCTTCAAGGACTTAGCAGAATTTGGTCTTCTTCGCATTGCCCGCGCACAGAGATGGGGGCGGAAATTCAGTCCGGAAATTTCCGGGCCCGTACATTTCAATTATCCGCCCCCCGGATATTTCAATATTCCGGGCATCAAAGTCCTTAGCCATTTTTCTATCAGAAGTTGATGCCCGCGCACAGAAGGTGGGGCGGAAATTTGCCTCGGAAATTTCCGTAGCAAAAATCCGGCCCTTGGTCCTTAGCAGTTTTTCATCAATGTGTTGGTGCCTGCGCACAGAGATGGGGGCGGAGTATTGGGGCGGAAAATTCCGCCCCCGGATATTTCAATTATCCGCCCCCCGGACTTTTCAAATATCCGGCCACTTCTGACCGGAATATTCCGGCCTTTAGCCCGGAAATTTCCGGTCCCGCAGGACTGCAACGGTCAGATTTTGGAGGAGCCTATAAATAGCTGTCTTCTTCCTCTAGATAGGTAGCTCGTCCATTCCTCTCTCTCCTCCATTGTTGTAGAGCTAAAATCGCCCCGATCTCCCTCCTCCTCCAACCAAACTCGATGCCCTTCAAGGATCTCATGGAGGAGGTCTAGATCTACCTTTCCACCAAGCCAAAACGTGTGTACCCACACCACAACTCTTGGGATCTTGTAATCTCTTGGTTGCTTTGTCATCCAAGGGAAACCCTAGTGCTTGTAGCTTCCACCTTGTAGCAAGAAGCTTCGATTGTTGAGAGCCTCCATCTCACTTGTGGAGTAGCCTCAACCCCTTGTAAAGGTTTGGTCAACGCCTTCAAGTCGACCTCATAGTGGAAACGAGAATCTCCCTCACCGGAGAAGCTCAAGGAGAACAAGGTGTGCACATCCGTGCTATTGAGGAGCGCCTAGGTGGCTCCCCACCTCTCCAACGTAGACGTACTTCTTTTAAGAAGGAACTACGGGAAACATATCCTTGTCTCCGTGTTTTCACTTGTTGTTATCTTGTACCGTTCCTTTATTTCCGCTGCTACTTGCTTCTTATCACCTAGGGTTTTCACTTAGTTGCACATTTAGGTAATCAAGCATTTACTTTCTCAAAAGCCCCATTAAAAGTGAAAAAGGAGTAAAATTTGTAGGTCACCTATTCACCCCCCCTCTAGTTGACCATATTGCACTTTCACCACGGCACTCGCGCGATGCGGCGGCCCGTCTGTGCCGCCTTCCGCGCGCCTGCCGCTTGTTGCTGTACGTCGGCCGCCATCACCCCGCTTCGATCTGGATCCCTCCGCCACTTCGCCTCCAACCAGGACGCCCTCACGCAAGGCGCCCTCATAGGCGATGTCCGCATCCCGCCGGCCGTCGCCCATGCTGGCCGCTTGGCCTCTCCGTCTCTCGTCATTCTCTTCACGCCGAGCGGCGCCTCCTCCACCTCGCGGGCAATCGAATTGATCACCCGCCGGCCCGCGATCGGTCCCATCCATGCCGCGTAGCCGACCCGTGCAGTCGTTCGCGTGCACCTCCACAGGATCTTGTGAAGAGCATTCCCGAGTATGAGCGCATATCCACCGATCGAGCAACGGGCTTTCGCTGCGTCGCCCTGTCACGACGCAGCGCTGCTGCCCCATGGTTCTCACCGCGGCTGCATCAACCCGCGCATCGCCGCTGCGTCGCCCCTTCGGGCCGTAGCGCCGCGGCAAACGGTCCCCGCTACCGTCCCGAGGTTGTACCCGCAGCTGCCCTGACAGCGCGCTGCCGCTGTATCGCAACTTCGGACCGTAGCGCCGCGGCACACGGTCCACGCGGCCGCCCGAGGTCTTCCCCGCCGTCGCCCCGACACGCGTGCCGCTGCTGCGTTGCTCCTTCGAGCCGTAGCTCCACGGCACACGGTCCATGTTGCCGTCCCCGCACGTTGACTTCTACGTGGTATGCGCCGCGCCACCTCCATAGGCGCGGGAGCGCCATCATCCGCGCCCGGTCATCGTCGAGCTGTTGCGTTCTTCTTCGCCTACTTCGAGCACCGCCGTCGCCGCGCCACCTGCTTCGCTGCCGCTCATCCGAGCCGCGCCGCCTCTGCCGACGACCAAAGTTTCCCCGCGGGCTACCTCTAGTTTCGCCGACTACATCGTCGTCCACTTCTTCATCTTCGTACAACACCAGCTCATCGCCAGCGTCTCCGTCATCTTCCCCGGCCACTTCATCTACTCTGACAACCGTGAGTAACATCGGCGCACGACAATCGGCGCCGCAACCGTCGTCGAGTCATTCTTTGCTAGCCCCCTCGACGTGGCGTACAACTCGTACTGGTCCCATCTATGCATGACCGCTGCTGGCAACACCGATGCATGCCTTCATCTATGACGTGTCCCCGGGCCTGGCAAGCTCGATGCGACTCTTCGTCAACATCGTCTTCGTCTTTCTACGCATGCCCAGTGCTGGCACCACTAACGTGTGCCTTCGTCCACGATGTGTTCCCGGGCTTGGCACACCCGGTGCGACGCCTCATCAACATCATCTTCTTCCCGACGTCAGCACCTTCTTCTTCCTGACGTCTCGTGCTTCGACTGACGACCGCCCGCCAGTGCCGCCCTATCCGAGCCGCGTTGCGCCCCTGACTACCTGGCGCCCCTCGCGCTCCTTTCCCCTACGACTTCTCGGCTCCTCGACACCGGCTACCCCGACTCGACATCGACCACGACATCTCTCGCACGGCTACCTAGGTTATGGCTTCACCATACTACGCTCTTGGCTACCTCGACATCGGCACAAAGGGCTACCGCCTTGCTTGAGCAACCTCGTCGGCTTGCACTCCAGCCACAACATCCGCGATGCGTCGACCGTTACGACTGTGGTGGGGATGTCCATCGGCTCCACCTTTGGATTCTTCTCCAGTCTCATCGTCTGTGTCGCTACGTTGTGACTACGGGGGGATGTTGTGTATCATGATTCTATTAGGAAACATAGACAGTACTATTCTACCTTGCCTTGTACTCCAAGTAGATCATTGTACTCCATATATATGCCCATGAGGCTCAAGCAATACAAGAACGATTCCACCAATCCCTCTTTATCTTTCTACAGCCACACCACTTCATAGATTAGAGTAGTCACTATTCAACTCAATTGAGCCTCTTTTGAGTGAGTACCCACTTTAATAAAATAAAACCTTTTCCAACTAGCCCATGGCACTCGTGCTAGTGTGCCTCACGAATAATTCGCCTCCGGAGTCCAATGTACCATGGCTTAGTCCAGTGCAGGACTACGCAAAACTAAGTTGACCAACGTCACCTCAATTTTTATCAAGCTCGGAAGCTTGTGCCACAAATGCATGTCAGTCATCCCGCCAGGAGGATTCTTCTTGTCAATTTTGATTAAAAAAAGGTAGATTATATCGACTAGTTTGTTAAATAGGCGCATTGTGTTAATTGATAAATGGGATACATTCATAACAATTTTCTGAAAAAGAATACCAATTGTCGCAAGCGTGATCTCCGGGGCTACAAAGTTGAATACCAATTAGTGTGCTAACCAATCTTATTAGGGGGCTTGGTATCGCTAGAGCCCTTCACCGTTGTTGGACATGGTTGTAATGGAAGGACCACACACTAGTAGAAAGTGGGCCTTTCATCGAGAGGTTCGAGCAGGGGGCATTCTTCCCGGTTCGAGCGGCCAGGGCCGAGTAGAGAATTTGTCTTGGTTAGAAAGGGGGAATTCGTCCCGGTTCGTGGCTTGAACCGGGACCAATGACCTGCCACATGCCACGTGGCCAGCGCATGGGCATTGGTCCCGGCTCAATCCACGAACCGGGACGAATGCCCCCCTTCCCTATATATACCAGCCTCCCAGCCACTCCTCTGTTTTTTCTGCTAGGAGGTGTGAGAGGTGGGTGCTAGTTTATGTGTTCCTTTTCTATGCATACGAGGTGTTCGACGAAATACCCGAGCCACACTTAAGTTCACACAAATGCACGTAAGCAATGGATGTACGGTGATCGACGCACTTCCGAGTACAGGGCAAGCCTAGATGAATTTCTCGGTGTAGCTAAGGCGAACAAAGAGAATGGCCTTATTTGTTGCCCATGTGTTGACTGTCAGAACGTCAGGGAGCACTCTTCCTCGAGAGTCCATCACCGCCACCTGCTTCGGAGAGGTTTCATGCCTAGCTATAATTATTGGACCAAGCATGTAGAAAGAGGGATTGTTATGGAAGACAATGAAGAAGAACAAGAGGATCCTATGATCCCTAAATACGGTGATAATGCAATGGAAGACAATGCAGAAGAAGGAGGTGATCAAGAACGGGCATCAGATGAGCCCGCTGATGATCTTGGTCGAGTTATTGCTGATGCAAGGGAAGACTGTGAAAGTGAATTGGAGTGGTTGAAGTTGAACGACATGTTACATGATCAAAAAAAGTTGTTGTACCCAAATTGCAAAGATGGTAGCACAAAGCTCGGTACCACACTGGAGTTGCTGAAATGGAAGGCAGAGAACAGTGTGACAGACAAGGCATTTGAGAGGTTATTGAAAATAATGAAGCCAAAACTTCCAAAGGATAACGAATTGTCTGGAAGTACGTATGAAGCAAAGAAGGCTCTTTGCCCTCTAGGATTAGATGTGGAGAAGATACATGCATGCATTAATGACTGCATCCTCCACCACGGTAAGAAGTATGAGAATTTGGAGGAATGTACGGTATGCACTGCACTGCGGTATAAGATAAGACGATATGACCCTGGTGATGTTGACGGCGAGCCCCCGGTAAGAGGATTCCTGCCAAGGTGATGTGGTATGCTTCTATAATATCATGGTTGAAATGTTTGTTTAGAAACAAAGAGCATGTCAGGTTGTTGCGATGGCACAAAGAAGACCGTAAGAAAGATGGAAAGTTGAGACACCCCGCTGATGGGTCGCAGTGGAGAAATATCGATAGAGAGTTCAAAACTTTTGCAAGTGACACAAGGAATTTAAGGTTTGGTCTAAGTGCAGATGGCATGAATCCATTTAGTAAGCAGAGCTGCAGTCACAGCACTTGGCCCGTGACTCCATGTATCTACAACCTTCCTCCTTTGTTGTGCACGAAGCGCAAGTTCATTATGATGCCAGTGCTCATCCAAGACCCGAGGCAACCCGGCAACGACATTGATGTGTACCTAAGGCCATTAGTGGAAGAACTCTTACAGTTGTGGGGCAAACCTGGTGTACGTGTGTGCGATGAGAATGAACAAAAGCCATTTTACCTACGGGCGTTGCTTTTCGTAACCATCAACGATTGGCCCGCTCTTAGTAACATTTTCGGACATACAAACAAGGGATACAATGCATGCACGCACTATTTCAATAAGACTGATACTGTATATTTGGATAAGTGTAAGAAGGTTGTATACCCGGGGCATCATAGATTTATTCCGATCAAGCATCACGTAAGAAAGAAAGGAGGCAAGCATTAATGAGGTGAGGCAGATACCCGAAAGAAGCCTGACCTTTGTAGTGGTAATGATGTATTTGGTATGGTTAAGAACCTAGAAGTAATCTTTGGGAAGGGTCCCGCCAGTCTATCTGTTCCGAACGACCCTGCTACCGGACGTGCGGCCATGTGGAAGAAGAAATCTATATTTTGGGAGCTACCCTATTGGAAATTCCTAGAGGTCCGCTCTTCAATCGACGTGATGCACGTGGCGAAGAATCTCTGCGTCAACCTACTATGCTTCCCGGGCATGTATGGGAAGTCAAAAGATACACCAGAAGCACGGGAGGACCATCAACGTATGAAAGACCCAAACAACAAGCAAGATACAGGGCGCCATTACTTAAGAAGCTATGCTCTTACCAAAGCAGAGAAGGAAATATTTTTCAAGTCCTTTACAGTATCATGGTACCGTCTGGCTTCTCTTCGAATATAGAGGGAATAATAAATATGGCAGAGAAAAAATTTCAAAACCTGAAGTCTCATGACTGCCACGTGATTATGACCCTTCCAGTTGCATTGAGGGGGCCACTACCAAATTCCGCGCGATCAGGGACGTTTCAATAACGTTCCGGATGGGCTCCAAACCATCGCTAAGGGCCATCCGCGACGGTTTGCGCGACAGAATGAAAACGTATCAGATCAACTGTCACGGACGATTCTGCGACGTTTATATGAACACTAAACCGTTAAGGGTATCCGCAACGTACAACAAACCGTCGCCACCAGTTGGGCCTCCGGACTAGGCCCAATAAGCATTAACGTTTTTATTCGTCGCTATGAGGTGACACGTGGCAAACGAGTTTCTAACGGCCGTTATCGTAATCAGCTGACGTGCCTAAACTTTTAGTCACCATAAGCAAAACGTGGGAACGTTTTTTTACGTCACCAGTCTTGACCAATGAGGCGAAACCATGTGGACCAATTGAAATACGCCACATGGAAGCAAAATGGTGCCACGTTGCCTTCTTCTCGGACGAAATCTGTTCGTCCCGGGCTACCCAGCGACGTTTTTTTCCGTCCCGAGTCTCGACTAATTAGGCGAAAGCATGTGGACCAATCAAAATATGCCACATGGAAACAAAATAGTGCCACGTCGCCTTCTTCTGGGACGAAATCTGCTCGTCGCGGACTACCCAACACCTTTTTTTCGTTGCTAAACTCGTGGCACGTGCACCAACCAAATGGTGCCACGCAATGTCTTTTCCATGACGTTTTTTTCCGTCTCAGATTTGGGTGATGTCATCAAACGTGCCGGGGATGTTATTTTTACGTCGTCTAATCGCCCACTCATAGTAAGCCACGTGGGCTTGGCATACATCGCCACGTGTCGGTATTTGCCTTCACAGATTTTTACGTTATGTTACTATGATGTCGGTTTTGGTGCTATTTATGTGGTTACATCATCGTTATAATTGCCAATTGCACACGGGTAGAAAAGAAACCACATAACAGGCATCAAATGCTTAGTTTTTCTCACAGAATATCAAACCAACATACAGAACCACAGTTTCAAGGACCACGCATCTGCTCAGCCAACATCTCAAGTAGGGGAACTCCTTCAAGTTGAGATTTCTTTAGCGCAGCTTGTTGCTTCCGAATGTCTTCCATATCAATTACAAACTTCAGCCTCAGTTGCTCGGATTCTTCTTTCGTCGTCCTCACATCAGCAATTGTTCTGCTCACATTCACATCAAGCTGTTCTTCAGGCTGAGACTGTGAAAGACTTGATTCCACACGGGCCTTCTTTGAGAAAGTATGCTTTCCACTCTTCGGCATGCCAACTTCACTATCATTCTCGTCCTCAACCTCTGAAGGAGATCGAGACATCAGCCTTTTCTTGCTTGCCTATCAAGCATGCAAAGAAAATAGATGAAAATAACGGATGAAAAGAATGTACAAAACATAGATGAAACTAGCAGATGACAAGCATGTACAAAAAATTGATGAAAACTAGCAGATTATAGTCAAACAACGGTGTGTGTCATGAACTAGCAGATGAGAAGCATAGATGAAACAACAAGTGTCAAGCATGTGAGGAAGATAGATGAAAATAGCAGATGACAAGCATGTATAAAAAAATGATGAAAACTAGCATACTATAGTCAAACAACGGTGTGTGTCATGAACTATCTGATGAGAAGCATAGATGAAACAGCAGGTGTCAAGCATGTGAAGAAGATAGATGAAAATAGCAGATGACAAACATGTACAAAAATTGATGAAAACTAGCATATTATAATCAACCAACTGTGTGTAATGAACTAGCAGATGAGAAGCATAGATGGAATAGCAGGTGTCAAGCATGTGAGGAAGATAGATGGAAACCATGTTGAAATGACACGACTGCCTTAATTACTATAAGTAGGTTTCACGGGCTTAATTAGCTTGCCAAAACAACTTATAGTATGGAATAGAGGAAGTAGCACAAAATATATGGCGCCACATTGATCAAACAGTTCAACACAAGATAAGAAAGCTGCACCCTAGTTGTTGCGATATCATGAAAGAATGTTGAGCTACCGGGTTAGGGAATAACCTGTAGCTCATTGTCCACGTTGGATTGTGATTGATATGACACGACTCCTTCAGTGGCATCTGATACCTCTTCAACATCATACACAGGCATGTACTGAGATCCAGAGTCTTGCTTCTTGGTCTTTTTTGGGGGGGGGGGGGTACAGTAGGGCATGAAAGAAAACTTGCTGGCTTTACGCCCAGTTCATGCATTTTTGCATTGTTTGCCATGATAGTTCTGGCACGCTCTTATTCAATGGGGGTGTAGTGGCGATCCTAACATGAATAAGGAACTAAAAGTAAAGTACAAATATAGCACTTCATAAGAACCTAATACAGCATAAATAATTAAGGCACTCATCTTGTAAGAACAGTCCAGTGCAACTAATATAAATTCTGATCCTAACTAAGACTGATAGGATCACAAGCAAAGTGACATTAAGCCTAATACGTAGTATACAAGCTATATTGCTGCAAATGAGCAAATTTTTACCAAGAAAGAAGGCCCCCCTTCCTATTTCCGTTACAAGAAACCGTTTAGAGAGATTTATTGCATCAAACATTAGCAGTATAATTAGGATAATAATGAAGCATCGAACATACGATTAAACAGACAACCAATTTAGAAAGATTAACTGCATCGAACATAAGCAGGATAATAAGGAAGAATCAAACATACAAATAAATAGACAAAATCAATTTAGAGAGAATAGTTGCCTGCATCTTTAGGGTCTTCTGTCTTGCTGCATTTCTCGCCTTCAATCTTCACTCGTTTCAGCGTGCTTGCAGACAATGACTGTGATGTTGCAGCGAGGTTGGAGACGAGGTGGCAGATATGGATGTACGGCGAGGTCGGTAGCGAGGTGGCTGACCGGCAAACACGGCGTCGAGGTGGCTGACCGGCGAGCACGGCGCGAGGTGGAAGATAACGTACAACGAGGTTGGAGACGATGTGGCAGACATGCGAGCACAACGGCGAGGTGGCGGATCTGGACGGCGAAAAGCCCGGTGATGTGGCAGATCTGGAGGGTGATCTCGATGGCAACGAGGGAGTTCTGGCAAGCGAGCTATACGGCGAGGTGTGAGACCGGGGGAATAGAGGATCTGTTTTGGGAGGACAAGGGGGAGTGGATACTTCGAAATAGTGGCTTTCTCTTTTGGCGAGAGTGGGCCGATCGAGGGGATAAGGCAAGGTTTCGGAATGATTATAGAAATGCCCTCCAGGCTAAAGGTTGCCAGTTGTGTGCGGGAGGGCTGAGAAGTAAAATATCCTTGCACGAAAATATTTGGGCGGGCTGTCCTGATGCGAATTTTTTGGAGCGACGCGAAATTTTGGCGGAACCGCAGGAAACTTTGCTAGCCGTCCGATGCTGATGGGTGGCTTACAAAAAATTGAGCATTTATGCAATTATTTAGTACTAAAAATTGTGAAAAAATCCCGACAGTATTTTACCTAAAATCCTGGAAAGAGACAATTATGTGGAATACTACTACAGGTTGATTGGTGGCTTGAACTTTGCTAGCTGTTTGATGCTAGTCAACTTTTTGGTCTACACCTATCGCTGGTGTCGGAAGGGGGTAGACCACTGTTCTTTTTTGCTTGGTTCTGTTAAGTTAGGCCATAGTTACATGGATAACCCAAATCTAGATCTACTTGTAATAAGATTCCCTCCAGTTCGCCTTAAGAAACCATAGCCATGATGGGGGAAAAGACGGAACTGCCGTTCTGGCACCTCTACATGAGCCGGAAGGGGGTTGAAAATTGGAACCAATTTCTTTGTTTTGTAAGGTTAGGAATAAGGAACACCCAAGACAATGGTAGCACCGACCTCTTGGCAAGATTTCCCCAGTTATGTCAGATCCGGGACTTTCGGGCTCTAAGTAGTCCTCGCACATGCTGAGAGAATTTGATGCCGGTGAAGTGCGCCCTAACACAGAGAGCGAGGGAATCTTGCGCATCCAAGACCCATGACACACTCTAACATAGATGGTATGGCATACACTGGGATTTGGTGGCATTCGGATGATCCGGAGCCCCCTCTCCGAAGAAACCATAGCCCCGTTGTGAAAAAAGACGAAATTGCCGTTCTGGCCCCTCTACGTGAGCCGGAAGGGGATAGAAAAGTGGAACCAATTGCTTGATTGTGTTAGGTTAGGCCCAATGAACACCCAAGACAATTGTAGTTCCTATCTCTTGGCAAGATTCCCCCAGTTCCATCATATCTGGGAGTTTCGGGCTCTAAGTAGTCCTCGAACTCGCTATAGAGAATCTGATGCTGGTGAATCCCTAACACTGGGAGATCGGGAATCTTGGGCATCCAAGACCCATGCCACACTATAACACACTTGGTATGACATACCATGGGATTTGGTGGCATTCAAACGATCTTGAGCCCCCTCTCCTGAGAAACCATAGCCCCGATGAGGAAAAAGACGGAATTGTCGTTCTGGCCCCTCTACGTGAGCCGGGAGGGGTAGCAAAGTGGAACCAATTGCTTTTGTTGTGTTAGGTTAGGCCCAAGGAACAGCCAAGACAATATTTGGGCCCACCGATTGGCAATATTACCCCAGTTCCGTCAGTTCCGGGAGTTTCGGGCTAATCCTGGAACCGGCAGAGAGAATATGACACAAGTGGAGCCCGAAAACAGAGAGCGAGGGAATGTTGGCCATCCAAGACCTATGAAACACTCTAACACACATGGTATGACATAACATGGGGTAGTGGCATTCAGATGTTCCGAAGCCCCCTCTCCGGAGAAACCATAGCCCCGATGTGGAAAAAGACGGAACTGCCGTTCTGGCCACTCTACGTGAGCCGGAAAGGGGTAGAAAAGTGGATGCTTGTTTGTGTTAGGTTAGGCCCAAGGAAAACGCAAGACAATGTTGGTCCCACCTGTTGGCAATATTCCCCCAGTTTCGTCGGTTTCGGGAGTTTCGGGCTCTAAGTAGTCCTTGAGCCCGCAAGAGAGAATCCGATGCGGTGAAGCCCTAGCAGAGAGAGAGAGAGAGAGAGAGGGAATCTTTGGAATCCAAGACCCATGACACACTATAACATACATGGTATGGCATACCTTGGGATTTGGTGGCATTCAGACGATCTAGAGGCCCCTCTCCGGAGAAACCATGGCCCCGCTGGGGGAAAATACAAAACTTTCGTTATAGCCCCTCTACGTTAGGAGGAAGAGGCTAGCAAAGTGGAACCAACTGCTTGGTTGTATTAGGTTGGGCCCAAGGAACACCCAAGACAATGGTAGGGACCACCTCTTGGCAAGATTCCCGCCATTCCGTGAGATCTGGGAGTTTCAGGCTCTAAGTAGTCCTGGAACCCGTGAAAGAGAATGTGGCGCCGGTGAAGCCATAACACAAAGAGTGAGGGAATATTGGGCATCCAAGACCCATTCCACAATATAACACATATGGTTTGGCATACCCTAGGATAGGGTGGGAATTCAGACGCTCCGGAGCCCCTCCCCGGAGAAACCCTAGGTCTGCTGGAGAAAAAGAAGAAACTGCCGGTCTGGCCCTCTACGTGAGCCGCAAAGGGGTAGCAAAGTGGACCTAACTGCTTGGTTGTGTTATTTTAGGCCCAAGTAACACCAAATAAAATGGTAGGAACCACCTCTTGGCAAGATTCCCCCTGTTCCGTCAGATCCGGGAGTTTCGGGCTCTAAATAGTTTTGGAACCCGCTAGAGAGAATCCGACGCCGGCGAAGGTCTAACACACAAAGAGAGGGAATCTTGGGCATCCAATACCCATGACACACTATAACACACATTGTATGGCATACCATGGGATTTGGTGTTATTCAGACGATCTAGACCGCCTCTCCGGAGAAACCCTAGCCCCGTTGGGAAAACAGACGGAACTGCCGTTAGGCCCCTCTACGTGAGCCGTAAGGGGGTAGCAAAGTGGAACCAACTGCTTGGTTGTGTTATTTTAGGCCCAATGAACACCCAAGACAATGGTAGGGCCCACCTCTTGGCAGGATTCCCCCTGTTTCGTCACATCCGGGAGTTTCGGGCTCTGAGTAGTCCTTGAACCCGCCAGAGAGAATCCGAAGCCGGTGAAGCCATAACACGCAGAGTGAGGAAATGTTGGGAATCCAAGACCCATCAAACACTCTAACACACATGGTATGTCATACCATGGGATTTGGTGGCACTCAGACGATCCGGAGGCCCCTCTCCAGAGAAATCATAGCCCCGCTAGGGAAAAAGACGGAACTGCCGTTCTGGCCCCTCTACGTGAGCCGGAACGGGGTAGAAAAGTGGAACCAACTTATTGGTTATGTTAGTTTAGGCCCAATGAACACCCAAGTCAATGGTAGGTCCCACCTCTTCGCAAGATTCCCACTGTTCCGTGAGATCCGGGAGTTTCGGGCTCTAAGTAGAACCCGCGAAAGAGAATCTGACGCCGGTGAAGCCATAACACTGGGAGTAAGGGAATATTGGGAATCCAATACCCATGAAACACTCTAACACACAAGGTATGGCATACCGTGGGTTTTGGTGGCATTCAGACGGTTTGGAGGCCCCTCTCCAGAGAAACCATAGCCCCGCTGGGAAAAGGATGGAACTGCCGTTCTGGCCCGTCTACGTGAGCCGGAATAGGGTAACAAAGAGGAACCAATTGCTTGGTTGTGTTAGGTGAGGCCAAAGTAACACCCAATACAATGGTAGGTCCCACCTCTTGGCAAGTTTCCCCCCATTCCGTGAGATCTGGAAGTTCCGGGCTCTAAGTAGTCCTGGAACCCGTGAAAGAGAATGTGGCGCCAGTGAAGCCATAACACAAAGAGTGAGGGAATATTGGTCATCCAAGATCCATGCCACAATATAACACACATGGTTTGTCATATCCTAGGATTGGGTGGGAATTCAGACGCTCTGGAGCCCCCTCCCCGGAGAAACCCTAGGTATGCTGGAGAAAAAGAAGAAACTGTCGGTCTGGCCCTACGTGAGCCGGAAAGGGTAGCAAAGTGGAACTAATTGCTTGGTTGTGTTATTTCAGGCCCAAATAACACAAAATAAAATGTTAGGACCCACCTCCTGGCAAGATTCCTCCTGTTCCGTCAGATCCGGGGGTTTCGGGCTCAAAATAGTTTTGGAACCCGCTAGAGAGAATCCGACACCGACGAAGGCCTAACACACAAAGAGAGGTAATCTTGGGCATCCAAGACCCATGACACACTATAACACACATGTTATGGCGTACCTTGGGATTTGGTGGCATTCAGACGAGCTAGAGGCCCTTCTCCGGAGAAACCATGGCCCCGCTGGGGGAAAATACGGAACTGTCGTTCTAGCCCCTCTACGTAGGCGGAAGGGGGTAGCAAAGCAGAACCAACTGCTTGGTTGTATTAGGTTAGGCCCAAGTAACACCCAAGACAAGGGTAGGGCCCACCACTTAGCAAAATTCCCGCCGTTCCGTGAGATCTGGGAGTGTCGGGCTCTGAGTAGTCCTGGAACCCGTGAAAGAGAATGTGGCACCGGTGAAGCCATAAAAAAAAGAGTGAGGGAATCTTGGGCATCCAAGACCCATGCCATAATATAACACATATGGTTTGGCATACCCTAGGATAGGGTGGGAATTCAGACGCTCCGGAGCCCCTCCCCGGAGAAACCCTAGGTCTGCTGGAGAAAATGAAGAAACTGCCGGTCTGGCTCTCTACGTGAGCCGGAAAGGGGTAGCAAAGTGGAAATAATTTCTTTGTTGTGTTATTTTAGTCCCAAGTAACACCAAATAAAATGGTAGGACCCACCTCTTTGCAAGATTCCCCCTGTTTCGTCAGATCCGGGAGTTTCTTACTCTAAATAGTTTTGGAACCCGCTAGAGAGAATCCGACGCCGGCGAAGGTCTAACACACAAAGAGAGGGAATATTGGGTATCCAAGACCCATGAAACACTATAACACACATGGTATGGCATACCATGGGATTTGGTGGTATTCAGACGATCTAGAGCCCCTCTCCGGAGAAACCCTAGCCCCGCTGGGAAAACAGACGGAACTGCCGTTCTGGCCCCTCTACGTGAGCCGGAAGGGGGTAGAAAAGTGTAACCAACTGCTTGGTTGTGTTATTTTAGGCCAAATGAACACCCAAGACAATGGTAGGGCCCATCTCTTGGCAGGATTCCCCCTGTTTTGTCATATCCGGGAGTTTCGGGCTCTGAGTAGTCCTTGAACCCGCTAGAGAGAATGCGACGCCCGTGAAGCCATACCACACAGAGTGAGGAAATGTTGGGCATCCAAGACCCATGAAACACTCTAACACACATGGTATGTCATACCATTGGATTAGGTGGCATTCAGACGATCCGGAGGCCCCTCTCCGGAGAAACCATAGCCCCGCTAGGGGAAAAGACGGAACTACCGTTCTGGCCCCTCTACGTGAGCTGGAAGGGGGTAGAAAAGTGGAACCAACTACTTGTTTGTGTTAGTTTAGTCCCAATGAACACCCAAGACAATGGTAGGGACCACCTCTTGGCAAGATTCCCCGAGTTCCGTCAGTTCCGGGAGTTTCGGGCTCTAAGTAGTCCTGGAACCCGCTAGAGAGAATCCGACGCCGGTGAAGCCCTAACACACACAGAGAGAGAGGGGATATTGGGCATCCAGAACCCACGACACACTATAACACACATCGTATGGAATACCATGGGATTTGGTGGCATTCAGACGATCTGGAGGCCTCTCCGGAGAAACCATGCATAGCCCCACGGGGAAAAAAGACGAAACTGCCGTTCTGGCCCCTCTACGTTAGGCGAAAGGGGGTAGGAAAGTGGAACCAACTGCTTGGTTGTATTAGGTTAGGCCCAAGGAACACCCCAAAAAATTTTAGGGCCCACCTCTTGGCAAGATTCCTCCAGTTCCGTAAGATCCGGGAGTTTCAGGCTCTAAGTAATCCTAGAACCCGCCAGAGAGAATCTGACGCCGGTGAAGTCCTAACACAAAGAGAGCGAGTGAATCTTGGGAATACAAGACCCATGCCACACTCTAACACACATGTTATGCCATACCATAGGATTTGGTGGCATTCAGACGATCTAGAGCCCCCTCTCCAGAGAAACCATAGCCCCGCTGGGAAAAAGACGGAACTGCCGTTTTGGCCCCTTCACGTGAGCCGGAAAGGGGTAGGAAAGTGGAAACACTTACTTGGTTGTGTTATTTTATGACCAAGTAACACCCAATAAAATGGAAGGTCCCACCTCTTGGCAAGATTCCCCCCGTTCCGAGAGATCCGGGAGTTTCAGGCTCTAAAGTAGAACCCGCGAAAGAGAATCTGACGCCGGTGAAGCCATAACACAGGGAGTAAAAGAATCTTGGGAATCCAATACCATTTCCACACTCTAACACACAAGTTATGGCATACCGTAGGATTTGGTGGCATTCAGACGGTCCGGAGGCCCCTCTCCAGAGAAACCATAGCCCCGCTGGGAAAAAGACGGGACTGCCGTTCTGACCCGTCTACGTGAGCCGGAATGGGGTAACAAAGCGGAAACAATTGCTTTGTTGTGTTAGGTGAGGCCCAAGTAACACCAAAGACAATGGTAGGTCCCACCTCTTTTCAAGATCCCCCCATTCCGTGAGATCTGGAAGTTTCGGGCTCTGAGTAGTCCTGGAACTCGTGAAAGAGAATGCGGCGCCAGTGAAGCCATAACACAAAGAGTGAGGGAATCTTGGGCATCCAAGACCCATTCCACAATCTAACACACATGTTTTGGCATACCCTAGGATTGGGTGTGAATTCAGACGCTCCGGGCCCCCCTCCCTAGAGAAACCCTAGGTATGCTGGAGAAAAACAAGAAATTGTCGGTCTGGGCCTACGTGAGTCGGAAAGGGGTAGAAAAGTGTAAATAATTGCTTGGTTGTGTTATTTTAGGACCAAGTAACACAAAATAAAATGGTAGGACCCACCTATTGGCAAGATTCCCCCTGTTCCGTCAGATCCGGGGGTTTCGGGCTCTAAATAGTTTTGGAACCCACTAGATAGAATCCGACGCCGACGAAGGCCTAACACATAGAGAGAGGGAATCTTGGGAATCCAAGACCCATGACACACTGAAACACACATGGTATGGCATACCATGGGATTCGGTGGCATTCAGACGATCTGGAGGCCTCTCCGGAGAAACCATGCATAGCCCCGCTGGGAAAAGGACGGAACTGCCGTTCTGCCCCTCTACGTTAGGCAGAAGGGGGTGTAGCAAAGTGGAACCAACTGCTTGGTTGTATAAGGTTAGGCCCAAGGAACACCCAACAAAATGGTAGGGCCCACCTATTGGAAAGATTCCCCTAGTTCCGTCAGATCCGGGAGTTTCAGGCTCTAAGTAATCCTGGAACCCGCCAGAGAGAATCTGGCGCCGGAGAAGCCCTAACACAGAGAGAGCGAGTGAATCTTGGGAATACAAGACCCATTCCACACTCTAACAAACATTTTATGCCATACCATGGGATTTGGTGGCATTCAGACGATCCGGAGCCCCCTCTGCAGAGAAACCATAGCCCCGCTGGGAAAAAGACGGAACTGCCGTTTTGGCCCCTCTACGTGAGCCGGAAAGAAGTAGGAAAGTGGAACAAATTACTTGGTTGTGTTAGGTTATGCCCAAGTAACACCCAATAAAATGGTAGGTCTCACCTCTTGGCAAGATTCCCCCGTTCCGTGAGATCCGGGAGTTTCGGGCTCTAAGTAGAACCCGCAAAAGAGAATCTGACGCCCGTGAAGCCATAACACAGGGAGTAAGGGAATCTTGGGAATCCAATACCCATTCCAAACTCTAACACACAAGGTATGGCATACCGTGGGATTTGGTGGCATTCATACGGTCCGGAGGCCCCTCTCTAGAGAAACCATAGCCCCTGCTGGGAAAAAGACGGAACTGTCGTTCTGGCCCGTCTATGTGAGCCGGAATGGGGTAACAAAGCGGAACCAATAGCTTGGTTGTGTTAGGTGAGGCCCAAGTAAAACCCAAGACAATTGTAGGTCCCAACTCTTGGCAAGATCCCCCTATTCCGTGAGATCTCGAAGTTTCGGTTCTGAGTAGTCCTGGAACCCGTGAAGCCATAACACAAAGAGTGAGGGAATATTTGGCATCCAATACCCATGCCACAATCTAACACACATGGTTTGGAATTCCCTAGGATTGGGTGGGAATTCAGACGCTCCGGAGCCCCCTCCCCGGAGAAACCCTAGGTATGCTGGAGAAAAAGAAGAAACTATCGGTCTGGCCCTACGTGAGCCGGAAAGGGGTAGCAAAGTGGAACTAATTGCTTGGTTGTATTATTTTAGGCCCAACTAACACAAAATAAAATGGTAGGACCCACCTCTTGGCAAGATTCCCCATGTTCCGTCAGATCCGAGGGTTTCAGGCTCTAAATAGTTTTTGGAACCCGCTAGAGAGAATCCGACGCCGGCGAAGGCCTAACTCAGAAATAGAGGTAATATTGGGAATCCAAAACCCATGACATACTATAACTCACATGGAATGGAATACCATGGGATTTGGTGGTATTCGGATGATCCAGATCCCTTCTCCGGAGAAACCCTAGCCCCGCTGGGAAAAAAGACGGAACTGCCCTTCTGGCCCCTCGACCTGAGCCGGAAGGGGGTAGAAAAGTGGAACCAACTGCTTGGTTATGTTAGGTTAGTCCCAATAAACACCAAAGACAATGGTAGGGCCCACCTTTTGGCAGGATTCCCCGAGTTCCGTCAGTTCCAGGAGTTTCGAGCTCTAAGTAGTCATGGAACCCGCTAGAGAGAATCCGACGCTAGTGAAGCCCTAACACAGAGAGAGAGGGGGAATATTGGTCATCCAAGACCCACTAAACACTATAACACACATGGTATGGAACACCATGGGATTTGGTGGCATTCAGACGATCTGGAGGCCCTTCTCCGGAGAAACCATGCATAGCCCCGCTGGAAAAAAAGACGGAACTGCCGTTCTGGCCCCTCTACGTTAGGCGGAAGGGGGTACATAGAAAATTGGAACCAACTGCTTGGTTGTATTAGGTTAGGCCCAAGGAACACCCAACAAAATGGTAGGGCCCACCTCTTGGCAAGATTCCCCCAGTCCCGTCAGATCCGGGAGTTTCATGCTCTAAGTAATCCTGGAACCCTCAAGAGAGAATCTGACGCCAGTGAAGCCCTAACACAGAGAGAGCGAGCGAATCTTGGGAATACAAGACCCATTCCACACTCTACCACACATGGTATTCCATACCATGGGATTTAGTGGCATTCAGACGATCCGGAGTGTAACATCCACCTTTTTGTAATAAAAAGTTTGTGTGTTTGTGCTTATGATCATGTGATGTCATGCATGCATTTTGAACCTCTGGTTGGTTTTAAAACAAGTGCATTGAAATTTAATAACGGAGTTTATAAAAATCACTTAAAAGTGCCACATTAAGATGATGGTTTAAAATGGTACAATTTTTGCAAACCAAAAATATGTTGAGGTTGCCTATGTAATAAGGATCTCAAAAATAATTTTTGTCAATTTTTACTAATTTCAGAAAGGTCCTCAAAATCTGTTTTAAGTTGCTGTTTTAAAAAGGACAGGGACCTTTTTGCAGTTCTAGAGTTTCCAGGGGGTTCTCCAAAAGATGGTTCTTGTCTTCTTCTTCCTCTGGACATGGAGAGTAGACGAGCAACCCGCCTACGTCGCCTCCCCCGCCACCTCCTGCTTGAACCTCCGCGAGGATAAGGGCGATAAGAAGTGCCCCGGTTCCCCTCTACCCTCTCCTCACCTTGGCCCTCGCTCACTTCCTCTGTCTCTCTGTCCCTCGCGCACAAGAACCCCCAAAACCGAACCTATCCCTACCGCCGCCGGCGCCGCACCTCACCTGCGCTACGACCTTCCCCGCTCCCCTCCGAGCAGCCCACCGTCCCCGCCATCTCCCTGTCGTCCTCCTCGAGCTCGCCCAGCAGCCGAGAAGCTCGGGAGGCCCTCAACTTCGCGCGGGACATCGCCACGGCCGCCGCCGGAATTCCCTCGCCGCCGGCGATTGCCGACTCCCCTCGCCGCCCCGACCACCTCATCACGTTCGCGGTGAGCACCCGAGCACGCCGGTGCCCTCCTCCTCCTCCCTCCCCCTCCGGTTCTCTCCCTCTCCGCCGATGTTGACAACCGCCGCCGCGCCCGAGCTCGCCGGCGCGAGCTCCGGCGACCAACCGGCCAGCCGCGACCACCCCCAGCTCCCACGCGACCTCCTCTAGCTTGTGGTGTGCTTGGATTCGAAAGTCCCGCGCCAAATTCTTCAATTGCATCGGAGCAGAGAAGATTTGGGCACGGGGTGATGTCACAACGACATCATGCTCACGTCAGCAGCAGTTTCTGTTTTTTTTCCTTTAAATGAATATGTACTGCCACGTGGACCCCACCTAGGTTTAAATTACAGAAAATTAACTAATATTGTAAATGCAATATCTTTTTATTGGTACATCAGAAAAATGTGTTCAATATACCATTTTGTTCAGAAAAATATAATCTACATGGTTATATAATTTGCATACATTTTTGACAAAGTTGAATTTTGAGAATTATTTAAATCATTTAAAATAAAGAAAATAAGTTTTTATTCAAGAAAATTAGAAAATTACAAGTTATATGTCAAAATGTTTAGAATGACAAATGCAACCTAGTTATGGTGTTTTCAACCCCTTTTGAGCAATTAAAATTAGTGTCACTTTCAGAATTGCCCGAATCGGCCTCCGAGGTCCATTTCGGGACTAAATTCACTAAAACTGTTTAGTTAACATATGAACCCTAGCAACCTATGAAACATGTTTAGGGCTTCTCTTTAATGCATTCAAATGTTCATCCATACATATTGAGCATTGCATCGATGCCTGTTTTGAGTGTTGTTCTCCCTCTTTCCGGTGTTTGCTCCTATCGGTAGACCTCGAATCCGGAGAGAAGTTCAACACCCCTGTTGCCGAATACTTGGTCTAAACAACCAAGTCAAGCACTTATCCCTGAAGCTTTATCTGGTTTTCTTGAAGCAAGGCAAGCATAACCTCTTATCTGCCCATATATGTTTTTGAAATGTTTTCCTTCTCGTACGATGCATGCTTTTACAAAGTATCTTGAGTCAATAGATAGAGTTATCCTATTTATTTGCATAACCCAGATATCATGATTCATGCTCCTAGCAGACATAGGATTTGTTTGTGTGTATCGCCAGAGCCTCAAATATCCCATTCTTAGTCATACATGTCTGTTGATCTCTGCTCCATCCGATTGATGAATCAGAGTTACGAAATGAATCTAGTATGACAGGATGACGTGGTAAGGTTTGAGATGTGTGGTTAATATGATTAAAGGCTTGGATGAGTTGCCACATGGGATGTGGTGATTTGCCTCGTTCATGCCCCTAGGAGCGAGTTCTCGCCTTTGAAGCCAAGACTGATCGTGCAACCACATGGGGATTGGATTCCCCTCGGTTTCAACTTGTCTAGTTTGTTCCATGAGTTTCCTAGTTCGGGCGTTCCATTTGGATTTGCTGGGGATATTAAAACGTTTTCAAAACTAGGACGTGGTGGTGTATCGGCGCTCTGCGGGTAGGTAACCGTCGAGCATTGCGCACAACGATAGAGACCCGACAGGAGATGGCCACTCCCTATTGGCGGTCCATCTCTACTCGGAGCGACCCATGGAATAGGCGAAGCAAGGGAAAGATCGTGGTCAGCCACCCTCTGCCGGCACATCGTCGGAATTGTGCCAATAGCTTGGCATTAAGAGTCGGTTGATACGTGTGGGTAAAGTTGTACACCCCTGCAGGGTTTAATCTTTTCGAAAAGTCGTGTCCGCGGTTAAGGACAACTTGGTGACGGATCCTGAGATCATAGATAACTTGAACATGACGTAAAAGATGTTGCCAATGAATGTTTAGTTTTAAGAGGTGGTTCCAGTTATCGGTGCTGAAGATGATGCTTCGAAGGTTCTGAAGGCAATACCCGTAAAAGGGTGTTCTTTTAAAAGATTTGTAAAAATCTTCTCAGTCTCCCTCTATTCGAAACAAAGTTGGCTTTACGCAAAACAACCTTCATAAAACCTTTATGAACAAGCAGATATATAATAGGTTAGTTAAGTCTTGTTGAGTACCTCCCGTACTCATGTTTGCTTCAATTTGGTTCAGGTGAAGTTCCATACCTTTGGTGGTGTTTCAACGTGGACATCGACAAATAGTTTGGGGTTTCCCAGGTAGCAGCCTGGAATCTATGGGCTGGGACGTCGCCTTATGTTGCGGCCTCTTAGGCCTTTTTGGTTCTTGTTGAATAGCAACATAATTTGCTTTCCGTTGTCTGATGTAATGTTGGGTCGTGTGACCTCTGTTTGTAAGCTATACTCTACTATTACTTGCTTAATAAAGCTTCATGTTTAGAGTACTGCTTTGATCGGTTGTTGGTTTCGAGCCCGTTGTTATACAGTTTTGGATATGCCTGCATAATTGTCACAGTCAAGGGTGGAGCCGATGATCCATGTCCGAGCCCGCCTGCCGATGTGATTCGGCCTGGTGCGAGGTAACCCCAGTAACTCTCGATTGTTGTTGCACTTTCTGGACACATAGCAGCTCTGTATAACTTTGGTCCCGTTCCTTCAGTTTCATCCCACTCGTGGACACTTGGGTATGCATAATTGGTTATGACTAGCATGGATACAAGGAGTAGTAGACCGGGGATCTGGACTACGTGCCGATGAATCCGGTCTGCCTGCCGTAGTTTGTTGTGGCCGGGGCTGGTAACCCTGAAGCCCTTGTGAGTCCATTGCTAGGAGCACATGACAGTTTGTATATCTCTGAGTCCGGGGTGTGACAGGTCTTGGTATCAGAGCCAGACTGCCTGTAGGAAAACCCTTGCCGTTGGTCGATGTTGAGTCTAGAGTTTGTGAAAACTATTTTCAAAATGACAAATGAGTTGTGAAAACCTTCTTAGGATTCTTTTTACTCCTTACCTGGTATCGTTCTAACTCTGAGTCACCTCATCTCATTTGGTTTCAAATGTTTTACCTCTCACCTGTTGTCAGACCCCGGACCCAGAGATATACATACTGTTATGTGCTCCTAGCCATGGACTCACAAGGGCTTCAGGGTTACCAGCCCCGGCCGCAACAAACAACGGCAGGCAGACCGGATTCATCGGCACGTAGTCCGGATCCCCGGTCTACTACTCCTTGTATCCATGCTAGTCATAACCAATTATGCATACCCAAGCGTCCACGAGTCGGATGAAACTGAAGGAACGGGACCAAAGTTATACAGAGCTGCTATGTGTCCAGAAAGTGCAACAACAATCGAGGGTTACTGGGGTTACCTTGCCCCAGGCCGATCAAATCGACAGGCGGGCTCGTACATGGATCATCGGCTCCACAACCCCTCGACTGCGACAACTATGCAGGCATAGCCAAAACTGTATAACAATGAGCTCGAAACAACAACCGATCAAAGCAGTACTCTAGACATTGGAATTGTATTAAACAAGTGTTACTAGAGTATAGCTTACAAGCAGAGGTCACACGACCCAACATTACATCAGACAACGGAAAGCAAATTATGTTGCTAATCAACAAGAACCAAAAAGGCCTAAGAGGCCGCAACATAAGGCGACGTCCCAGCCCATAGATTCCAGGCTGCTACCTGGGAACCCCAAACTACTCGTCGATGTCCATGTTGATTCACCACTGAAGTGAGGAACTCCACCTGAAGCAAGTTGAAGCAAACATGACTACAGGAGGTACTCAACAAGACTTAGTTAACCTATTATATATCTGCTTCTTTTAGAAAGAGCTATGAAGGTTGTTTTGCGTAAAGCCATCTTTGTTTTCCAAGTTGAGGGAGGAATAGCACGTCTCATGGAATATTTTGAAAACAGATGAGAAAGCTACTCAACTACTGAAATCATTATCTTTTTAATCCACCAACTCATATCAGCACCTCGTGCTTCAAAGATCACCTCCTCAAGTTGTTCCGGTAACTCATGCTACAAGGTAACCCCTCTCGGCATCTCCGAGGAGGCATCCTTCATTCGTTATCAACAAGTTTTAATCATTCCGTTTAAGTTGTCTATGATCATAGAATCCGTCACCAAGTCGTCCTTAACCGCGGACACGGCTTTTCAAAAAGATTTAACCCTGCAGGGGTGTACAACTTTAACCACACGTACCAACCAACTCTTAATGCCACATGATTAGCACTAGTCCGGGAAGTGCCGGCAGATGAAGGTTGACCACGATCTTTCCCTTGCTTCGCCTATTCCATGAGTCGCTCCGAGTAGAGATGGACCGCCAATAGGGAGTGGCCATCTCCTGCCGGGTCTCTATCGTTGTGCGCAATGCTCGACGGTTACCTACCCGCAGAGCGCCGATACATCCCCACATCCTAGTTTTGAAAGTGTTTTGATATCCCCGCAAATCGAAATGGAAAGCCCGAACTAGGCAACTCATGGAACAAACTAGGCAAGTTGAGACCGAGGGGAATCCAATCCCTCGTGTGGATGCACGCTCAGTCTTGGCTCGAAGACGAGAACTCGCTCCTAGGGGCATGAACGGGACAACCACCACAGACCCTCTGTGGTCTCGTCATCCACACCTTTAAGTCATGTTAATCAAACATCTCTTTAACTTACCACTACTTCCTGCCATACTAGATTATTTCGTAACTCTGATTCATCAACCGGATGGAGCAGATATCAACAGACATGTATGACTAAGCATGGCATATTTGAGGCTCTGGCGATACACACAAACAAATCCTATGTGTGCTAGGAGTATTGAATCATGATATCTGGGTTATGCAAATAAATAGGATAACTCTATCTACTGACTCAAGATACATTGGAATCGAATGCATTTGTACGAGAATGAAAAGTCTTTCGAAATCATATATGGCAGATAAGAGGTTATGCTTGCCTTGCTTCAAGAAAACCAGAGAAAGTCTTCAGGAATAAGTGCTTGACTTGTCGGTTAGGATCAAGTATTCGCCATGGCGTTGTCGATCTTCTCTTCGGGGTCGCGTTCTACCGATCAAAAGCGAAACACCGGAAGAGAAACAACAATCAAACATGGCATCGATGCAATGCGCAATATGTATGCATGAGCAAGTTAATGCACTTAAAGAAGCCCTAAACATGTTCTTTGGGTTGCTAGGGTTCATATGGAAATTGTGCGATTAAGTTGAAATTAGCCCCGAAATAGACCCTCGAGGGGGTTTCGGGCGATTCTGGAAGTAAGCACAATTTTAAAAACTCAAATGGGTTTGAAAACATCATAACTAGGTTGCATTTGTCATTTTGAGCAATTTGGTACATAACTTTTAATTTTCTAATTTTATTGAATAAAAACTTATTTTTCCATTTTAAATGAATTAAACAAATTCAAATAATGTTCAAAAATCAACTTTCTCAAACATGATTGAAAATGGTATATTCATATAGAGTACATTTTTCTGATCATTTCCATACCTTACTCTTATTTTTCTGAGGTATAAAACATTAGCTATTAACCTATTAGAAATAATCATTTTTCTGGAATTATAAAAGCAGAGGTGTTATGACATCAGCATGACGCCAAGATGACGTCACCACTCCTGGATTCTCACAGAAGAACTCCAATCGAAGAATCTCGCGCGCGATTCAGAAATTAAGCGATATCGCGACCTAGAGGAGATCGTGGGGAGACTAGAGAGCGGCGGAAGTGACCAAATGGTCACCGGTACCATCGCCGGCGACCACGGCACGCGACGGCGGGCGGTGGTGTTCGTCGAGGGGACGCACTAGAGAGAGAGGGGGTAAACGGAGGGCTCCGGGGAAACCAGTAGCTCACCCTGAGCGTTGTGGAAGGAACGGAGCGGTCGAGGACCATCGGAGTAGACGGCGGCGAGCTCGGAATCCGGCGGCCGGTGAGGTAGGGGATGGCCCGATTCGCCTCCTACCGCGCGTCCCTACAACCGAGGCTGGGCAAGGAGGAAGAGGAGGACCAGGCGCTCCTCCTGGTAACCTCCAATCAGCCGGGGGTGGCCGGGAACGGTGGCAAACGACGGCGGCCGGTGGCGAGCTTGAGTGCGGTTTGGGTTTCGTTCACAGGGAGACAGAGTGAGAGAGCGACGCGAGGAGGAGAAGGGAGAGGGGACACGGCCCTTGGCGGCCTTATCTCCGCGAGCAAAGGCACAGCCAGGAGGAGGCAGTCGACGACGAGGGGAAGGCCACGCAGCTCCTGCTGCTTTCTGTCCAGAGCTAGAAGAAACACAAAAAGAAAACGGAATTACAATAACCCCCTGAAACTTTCAGAAATTACAGAGAGGTCCTTTTCTCTTTGAAAACAGAACCAAAAACAAACTTTTGAGGGCCTTTTTGGAAGAATAAAATTTGGCAAAAATGATATTTGAAAACCTTACTAAATTTTCAACCTCACCATGTCTTTGCTTTTCAAATTTGAAAATGTTTTTATAACAAATTTTGGGTGATCACTTTAAGTGGTTTTTGGGCAAGTTTTAATTTAAATTCAATGTAAAACTTAGTTCAAATTTTTCATGCATGCCATGCCATGAACTCAACACCACAACCCTATTGTAGCAAAAAGAGGGATGTTACAAATCTACCCCCTTACAAGAATCTCGTCCCGAGATTCCCGAAGGAGAAGTAAGAAGGAACACCGGTTTTGAACGATCTTCTCGAACCTTAAGGTTCTCTGCTTGTAGAGATTGATCCGTAGCATCGAGTGTTGCTTGGCTACACCTTAGGTGAGAGGGAAAACTCTTAGGAACTGATCTTTACGAAGATCGAGTATCCCATGGTTAACTCATGACAGGAATGTTCATAAAGAACTGTTGAGTTATCGTGCATGAAACACATCAAGGTAACAGAGGGAGTAAAAGATGGTTTCAAGTTTGTTGATGATAGTTCTGGGAAGGATTTAGAATATGAGCTTTGCACAAGACTTTAAATCCTTTTGGAAAAGAGAGGTTGAACAACTTGTCGTATCAAGGTTTCTTCAAACAGAAAACCAAGATGGAGAGGATGGTATTGGATACCAAAACATAATACCCGTAAACGAGGAAAAACACGATACGACAATGTAATCGTGCATCGAAGAGAATTTGATACAAGATTAGGTTCACTCTTCGGAGTGGACATGGAAGATAACGGAACTTTCATTCCGTCAAAGTTTGTCGAAAACTTTATCAAAGATCGGAAGGTTACTTCAGGGTAGGATATGAGTAACCACAACATGTTGGAACACCGTAACAAAGAAAGAATTATTGGTCACACCATAACCAATGGGGATTGAATACCGAAAGGAGTAAGGAATCTACTTCCTTTTGTGGTTTGGATGTAGCAAGACATCGACCACATGGTTAAGATCCCTTGGCTGAACTAACTGACAAATTCACACAATGTGTGAGAAAAACAGAACTTCAAGTATAACAACTTGAGAAGGGAACTGTTCAAAGCAGATTACCAAGCACCACGAGATGTTTTTCACGATGAACTTGTTTCCACTGGAACCAAGATCTTGGAGGTTCAACGGAGAGGTATTTTGAAGATCGGCTTCCAAGTTATCATTGATGTTCTAGATACAGACAACAGGCTCACGACAAGCCTTCTGTAGGTCATCAAGTGAAAGTGAAACTCCGGTTTTAAAAGAACGGTGAAGAAAACTTGTTAGAATAAGCAACACAAGATTCCTCGCGGGGAGTGGTTGTTCTTACAGATGCAAAGGGATATGACATAAGGCCTTCCGGCTAGTTGTGTCAACCACTACATCAACCATGCCAGACTTTGAAAAGGCCTGATTCAATACCCTTAAGGAAACACCAACCATCGTTACTGCTTGAGATTCAGCTCTGGTTAGCGGGTTGATAACTCAGCCTCGGTAGGTTGAGCGAAGAGATTGCACCGGTTACCAACTGGATACGTATGCTAGATTCTCAAGATATGGACTACGATGCCTCACTCAAGAAGATGAGCGAGATTGCAGAACTCATTTATTAGCAACTTGCGAAAGACGGTTGCACCTACATGGACTACTTGCAATGAAACACATCGGAGTCCTTGTTGGAGAAACGATACAAAGATAACGGAGTTCTTAGACTTCTTCTCTTTCACGAATGGTCAGTCAGTGGCTTAATGTGGATGCAAAGTTCTTCTAGACGGAGGTAACACCAACCATCTCAAGAGTAGTCCACACGTGCATGACCGACTTGAGATTATTCCCGAAGGAACAAGAAAACTTTACTCGGATCCAGGGCGACAACTTTCACCATAAGCACATGAACCGGAGCAAGTCACTTCGAACATCCAGAACACAACTTCACGATGACACAAAGATGGTTCTCGAGAGTTACCAACATTAATGCCAAGTGTTCAACATGAACCTCTTGCAACTTGGAGAAATTAGGAATTTCATCGATGGGCTCGACAACATACTTATCAAAACACTCCAAGAAGAGGGTCTCATATGATACATGAACAAAATATTGGTCAGATTAAAGGACATGAAGGTGTACTCGGGCAGAACACCATGAGTAGCAAGACCATCAAGACAGTCGTTGGAGCTGAACTTGATTTGACGATAGCCCAAATCAAATCAATGGTGGAATGATAGCATGTGCACTACGGAGATACTATCCTGCTTTAGCACGAGGAGAACTAGATATCCCTTATCAAAGGAACAAGTTGGGAAGAGATCGTGTCTTTCAACTCTCCAAGTTGTTGTTTAAGCTCAACCAACTAGTCCAGGGTATCCAGCAAGGTTTCTTGGAGAAAGGAGGGATTCAAACTACCCCTCGTTTAGACATCACGGTCAGGTAACCACCTGGTGATACTTCCAGAAGGACAACCAGAATATCACAACCTACCGATATGTCTTGGAGTTCGAAAAGGAAACTTCCTTTTCAAAGCAACCGATATGGTGTGGAGAGCTTTGGCATGAACCTAACTCTCTGACCAAGATTATGCACCGGATTGAACGGATTTGGTAACACAGTCTACTTCAAACAGAGACCGGGTGACCAATAGTGCTAAGAAGGATACAGATGTTTTCTTAGATTTTTCAAAGCAAAAAGAATTTCTAGGAACAACTGGTACACACATCAACACATAGACCCATCGTTCTCAGGCATTCAAGCTTAGAGGAAGGGTGAGTGAAGACATGTAGGAGCATCACTTCATCAATGAGGCCATGAAACTCAACACAACCTCTTGATATAAAAGAGTGTGATATTCGAAGATAGAACAGAACAGAAGCTAATGAAACTTCTTTATTCTGTGGACTACAAAACTTTAACCTGGTCCTGGAGATGAACGAGGTACTGGAGGTTGTTTCTCCTGACATTCCAAGGTGGAACGTTCTGACGGAAACCAAGAGCAAATGTATTGGAGGAATCAGACACACATATGCAAGTTGGTGTCCAGAACAACGGTTAGAGATTTGAAAACAACTGAAGGGTAGAATCATGCTCAGGGAAGATCCTAAGATCAAGTTGAAGCACAGGGTAATACTCATGTGTAAAACCCATGCAAAAGAGTTGGTGTAACTGAATTAAGAACAAGGATATGGAATCATAAAGAACACTCTTGTTGTGATCCCTTTTTGGTTCCAAAGGAAAGCCTACGGCTATGAGAGTTGGAAATTCCTAGTCATCTGAGGTACAACAGATTCTTTGGGATCCAAAGAAACAGAACTTGGGTTAAAGGTCAGCATCCTGTACTGATAACGTGAGTATCACAGGGTTATAACCACATGATTCAACTCACCGCAACTCAGCACATTCCGGGACCTTCGGTTCAAGTCCAAGGTTAAAAACCAAAAGAAAGGAGTAACTACTCTCTTAATGTCTTAAAGGACACTATGGATAGTAATCACGAAGTATCTTTCAAAAGACAACATAGCTCCGAAAGAATTTGAGCAGAAGATAACGGATACATTCGAGATGGAAAGGAAATCTCGAGGTTCAGGATTTTGAGACGATAGAACATGTAGGAATGTGGAATCCACACAGCTCTGAAAGATTATGATGGAAAGAAAATCTGACAGCATAAGATATAACGGAGTATGGAACACACACGAATCTAGAAACTCAACACTAGGTCAACTTGGGTAAAAGAACGTCTTGCCATAGAAGGCACCTAAGTTTTGAATAATCAGAACCTTTTCAAATCAAAACAGGTAAGGAGACCCAGAGTTAGAGCGATACCAGATACGAAGTAAAAAGAATCCTAAGAAGGTTTTTCACAATCCATTTGAAGTTTCAAAATAGTTTTCACAAACACTAGACTCGACATCGACCAAGCAGTAAGGTTTTCCTACAGGCAGTCCTGCTCTGATACCATGACTTGTCAGACCCCGTACCCAGAGATATACATACTGTTATGTGCTCCTAGCCATGGACTCACAAGGGCTTCAGGGTTACCAGCCCCGGCCGCAACAAACAACGGCAGGCAGACCGGATTCATCGGCATGTAGTCCGGATCCCCGGTCTACTACTCCTTGTATCCATGCTAGTCATAACCAATTATGCATACCCAAGCGTCCACGAGTCGGATGAAACTGAAGGAACGGGACCAAAGTTATATAGAGCTGCTATGTGTCCAGAAAGTGCAACAACAATCGAGGGTTACTGGGGTTACCTCGCCCCAGGCCGATCAAATCGACAGGCGGGCTCGGACATGGATCATCGGCTCCACAACCCCTCGACTGCGACAACTATGCAGGCATAGCCAAAACTGTATAACAATGAGCTCGAAACAACAACCGATCAAAGCAGTACTCTAGACATTGGAATTGTATTAAACAAGTGTTACTAGAGTATAGCTTACAAGCAGAGGTCACACGACCCAACATTACATCAAACAACGGAAAGCAAATTATGTTGCTAATCAACAAGAACCAAAAAGGCCTAAGAGGCCGCAACATAAGGCGACGTCCCAGCCCATAGATTCCAGGCTGCTACCTGGGAACCCCAAACTACTCGTCGATGTCCATGTTGATTCACCACTGAAGTGAGGAACTCCACCTGAAGCAAGTTGAAGCAAACATGAGTACAGGAGGTACTCAACAAGACTTAGTTAACCTATTATATATCTGCTTCTTTTAGAAAGAGCTATGAAGGTTGTTTTGCGTAAAGCCATCTTTGTTTTCCAAGTTGAGGGAGGAATAGCACGTCTCATGGAATATTTTGAAAACAGATGAGAAAGCTACTCAACTACTGAAATCATTATCTTTTTAATCCACCAACTCATATCAGCACCTCGTGCTTCAAAGATCACCTCCTCAAGTTGTTCCGGTAACTCATGCTACAAGGTAACCCCTCTCGGCATCTCCGAGGAGGCATCCTTCATTCGTTATCAACAAGTTTTAATCATTCCGTTTAAGTTGTCTATGATCACAGAATCCGTCACCAAGTCGTCCTTAACCGCGGACACGGCTTTTCGAAAAGATTTAACCCTGCAGGGGTGTACAACTTTAACCACACGTACCAACCAACTCTTAATGCCACATGATTAGCACTAGTCCGGGAAGTGCCGGCAGATGAAGGTTGACCACGATCTTTCCCTTGCTTCGCCTATTCCATGAGTCGCTCCGAGTAGAGATGGACCGCCAATAGGGAGTGGCCATCTCCTGCCGGGTCTCTATCGTTGTGCGCAATGCTCGACGGTTACCTACCCGCAGAGCGCCGATACATCCCCACATCCTAGTTTTGAAAGTGTTTTGATATCCCCGCAAATCGAAATGGAAAGCCCGAACTAGGCAACTCATGGAACAAACTAGGCAAGTTGAGACCGAGGGGAATCCAATCCCTCGTGTGGATGCACGCTCAGTCTTGGCTCGAAGACGAGAACTCGCTCCTAGGGGCATGAACGGGACAACCACCACAGACCCTCTGTGGTCTCGTCATCCACACCTTTAAGTCATGTTAATCAAACATCTCTTTAACTTACCACTACTTCCTGCCATACTAGATTATTTCGTAACTCTGATTCATCAACCGGATGGAGCAGATATCAACAGACATGTATGACTAAGCATGGCATATTTGAGGCTCTGGCGATACACACAAACAAATCCTATGTGTGCTAGGAGTATTGAATCATGATATCTGGGTTATGCAAATAAATAGGATAACTCTATCTACTGACTCAAGATACATTGGAATCGAATGCATTTGTACGAGAATGAAAAGTCTTTCGAAATCATATATGGCAGATAAGAGGTTATGCTTGCCTTGCTTCAAGAAAACCAGAGAAAGTCTTCAGGAATAAGTGCTTGACTTGTCGGTTAGGATCAAGTATTCGCCATGGCGTTTGTAACATCCCAAATTTGAGCTACCTTAAGGTGTGTGGTGTGTGTTCATCTCATACATGCATCAAACAAAAAATTCAAATCATGTTTGAACCAATTTAAAACTTGAATTCAAATGGTTTGAGAAAATTTCCAGCAAATAGTACTTAAAAGGGGTTCCAAAATTTTGTACTGAAAAGTAATTCAATTTCACAAAACAAAAATATGGAAAGATTGGAAATTTCATAAGGTTTCCAAAAAGTATTTTTGCCAAATTTTCTGTTTCCAAAAAGGCCCTTAAAACTTTATTTTCCTGTGCTGTTTGGGGGCAGAAAAGGGCTAGTTTGTAATTCCGGGAACTCTAGGGGGGTTTTCAGAAAACCATCTTTGTCTTCTACCTCCGGCCGGTAAGCAGCTCCGTGGCCGACGCCCTCGTCGCCACGTCCTCCCTGCCTCTCTTCGCGCGGATAGGTTCCAGGAGAAGCCTCAATCTCTCTCACTTCCCTCCCACCTCGAGTGCTCCCTCCTCTCTGTATCCCTCCCCAGAGAGCAAACCCTAGTCGCGGCCGTGATTGGATGCCGCCGGCGACTAGAGCCCCGCCTCACCGTGATGAACCCATGGGGAGCTGCCCCGACATCCTCTCCATCACCTCGAGCAAGACAGGGAGCAGACATCGCGTGAATCGTCGCAATTTCGCCGTCGAACCTCGCTCTGGCCGCCGTCGTTTTCTGCACGCCGGCGCCGATTGCCGCCGCTCCTTGCACCACCGTCCACGCCATCGCGTTCACGGTAACCTTGCGAGCACTTCGGTGCCCTCCCCTCCCTCTCTCGCCTCCTGGTTCATTGTCGCGTCGAGCTCCGCCGCCGTCTGTCCCTGGAGCTCGTCGCCGGCGAGCTCCCGTCGACACTTCCGGCCGGCGCCCCCACCGTTCGGTTCCCCTCGGTCTCCTCCACCTCGTGGAGTATTTCGATCCGGGGAATTCGCGAGGAATCGACCAATTTCTTCCACAGCAGAGCCACTGCGCCATGGATGACGTCACCTGGACGTCATGATGACGTCATATCTGTTTTGTCTCTTTCCAGGAAATTACAGAAAAGTAATTGATTTTGGATAATTAATATCTCCAAAAATATAATTCAGAAAAATAAAAATGAGGTACCAAATTGATCAGAAAAATGTACTCTTTCCAAAAATACCATTTTCACACATGTTTGAGAAAGTCTAAAAATGAGCATTATTTTAATGTTGTTTAATCATTTAAAAATAGAAAAATAAGTTTTTATTCAATAAAATTAGAAAATTAAAAGTTATATACCAAATTGCTCAAAATGACAAGTACAATCTAGTTATGATGTTTTCAACCTCATTTGAGCAACTAAAATTGTACTCACTTTCATAACCGTCCGAAAACCCCCTCCGGGGTCTATTTCGGTCTAATTTCAGAAAAACTGCATAACTAACATACGAACCCTAGCAAACCATTGAACCTGTCTAGGGCTTTATTTCAGTGCATTAACCTGCTCATGCATACATATTGCGCATTGCATCGATGCCATGATTGATTGTTATTCTTCTTTTCGGTGTTTGTTCCCCCTCGGTAGAACGTGACTCCGAAGAGAAGGCCAGCAGATCCATGACGAATACTTGATTTTAACCGACAAGTCAAGCACTTATTCCAGAAGATCTTTATCTGGTTTTCTTATAACCAAGGCAAGCATAACCTCTTATCTGCTCATATATGTTTTCGAACAACATTTGATCCTCGTACTTTGCATTCGATTCCAAAGTATTTGATGCTAGTAGATATAGTTCACCTATATACTGCATTGCCTCAATATCCTGATCCACTGCTCCTAGCCGCCATAGTTTTGCTTGTGCGCATCGCCAGAGCCTCATATCTGCTTTGCTTAGCTTCACATGTTTGTTACCTCTGCTCCATCCGGTTGATGAATCAGAGATGCGATAACCTAGTATGATATGATGACGTGGTGAGATGAGCACTGTCTGGTTAACTTGATTAAGGCTTGTACGGAAGGCCACTTGGGAAGTGGTTGTTCGTTCCGTACTCGCCAACCCTAGGAGTAAGGTCGGACGCAGAAGCCAAGACTGAGCGTACAACCACGCGCGATGGCCATGAGCCTCGCCGACCGACTAACTTAGCGGGCTTTATCCATGAGTCACGTAGTTTGAGATTTCCATTCGGCACCGCAAATAAAACCTTTTAAACGGTTTTGAAAACAAAATGCTCCGCTAGGGCGTGACCGGGGCCAAGTGATGGACGTACACGGATCTTGACCCCGCCTCACAGAGACAGGTGCCGTCAGGAGGATGGCCAACTCCCTGTTGACGGGGTGGCCCTGTCTTGGGTTGACTCATGGATAGGGTTGGGTAAGGTAAAGGTCGTGGCCAGCCACCCTCTGCCGCGTTCCATGGAAGAGCGTACATGTGGCGCTAAGAGTCGGATGGTACGTGTGGGTAAAGTGTACCCCCTGCAGGGATAAATCTTTTCGAGAAGCCGTGTCCGCGGTTAAGGACGGCTTGGTGGAAGTAATTTGGCCATAGATAACTTGAATATGACGTAAAAGATGTTGACAAGGCATGGAGGAAATAGATGAAGGGTGCCTCCCCGGAAATGCCGGGAGGGGTGATCCTTGTAGCATGTGAGATGCTGGGAATTGATATTGGTGGTTTTACAAGATGATGATTTCAGAAGTTGAGTAGTCTTCTCATCTGTTTTGTAAATACTCCATGAGACGTGCTATTCCTCCTCTATTTGGAAAACAAAGATTGCTTTACGCAAATCAGCCTTTCATAAAACCCTTTCTGAAACCAGCAGATATATAATAGGTTAATTAAGTCTTGTTGAGTACCTCCCGTACTCAGGTTTGCTTAATTTTGGTTCAGGTGGAGTTCGTCACTTCAGTGGTGGTTCAACGTGGACATCGACGAGTAGTTTGGGGTTCCCAGGTAGCAGCCTGGAATCTATGGGCTGGGACGTCGCCTTATGTTGCGGCCTCTTAGGCCTTTTGGTTCTTGTTGATTAGCAACATATTTGCCTTTCGTTGTCTGATGTAATGTTGGGTCGTGTGACCTCTGTTTGTAAGCTATACTCTAGTAACACCTGTTGTATAAAGCTTCATGTTTAGAGTACTTCTTTGATCGGTTGTTGGTTTCGAGCTCATTGTTATATAGTTTTGGCTATGCCTGCATAGTTGTCGCAGTCGAGGGGTTGTGGAGCCGATGATCCATGTCCGAGCCCGCCTGTCGATGTGATCGGCCTGGGGCGAGGTAACCCCAGTAACCCTCGATTGTTGTTGCACTTTCTGGACACATAGCATCTCTGTATAGCTTTGGACCCGTTTCCTTCAGTTTCATTCGATTCGTGGACGCTTTGGTATGCATAGTTGGTTATGACTAGCATGGATACAAGGAGTAGTAGACTGGGGATCCGGACTACGTGCCGATGAATCCAGTCTGCCTGCCGTTGTTTGTTGCGGCCGGGGCTGGTTACCCTGAAGCCCTTGTGAGTCCATGTCTAGGAGCACATAACAGTATGTATATCTCTGGGTCCGGGGTCGTGACAAGTCATGGTATCAGAGCAGGACTGCCTGTAGGAAAACCTTACTGCTTGGTCGATGTTGAGTCTAGTGATTGTGAAAACTATTTCGAAACTTCAAAGGATTGTGAAAAACCTTCTTAGGATTCTTTTTACTCCTTATCTGGTATCGCTCTAAACTCTGGGTCATCTTACCTGTTTTGTTTTGAAAAGGTTTTGCTATCCCTTCTAGTCATTCAAAACCTAGGTGCCCTCTCTGGCAAGGACGTCTTTTAACCAAGTTGACCTAGTGTTTAAGTTTCTAGAGTCGTGTGAGTTCCATATTCCGTTACCTCTCGTTTCAAGTGGGAGATTTCCTTCCATTCATAATCTCTCAAAGTTGTGTGGATTCCACATTCTTCACATGTTCCAAAAGTCTGAGATCCTGAACCTCGAGATCTGCTTTTCATCTTGAATGTATTCTTCCTCTTCTGCTCAAATACTTCCGGAGCTATATTTGTCTTTTGAAAGATACTCCGTGATTGCTAATTGTAGTATCCTTCGTGGCACTCATATAGTAGTTACTCCTTTCGTTGTGTTTTTAACCTTGGACTTGAACCGAAGGTCCCGGAATGTGCTGAATTGCGGTGAGTTGAGTCATGTGGTAACCATGTAAGGCTCATGCTATCAGTACAGGATGCTGACCTTTAACCCAAGTTCTGTTTCTTTGGATCCTGAGGAATCTGTTCTACCTCGGGATGGCTAGGCAATTCCAACTCCAATAGCCATAGGTTCCCTTTTAGAACAAAGGAGGATCACGACAAGAGTGATCATCGTGAACCCCACAGCTTTGACCTTGTTCCATCTATACCAACCTTTTGTCATGGGTTCTACACATGAGTATTACCCCGTGCATCCAACGTGCTCTCAGGATTTTCCAGACCACGTTCCTACTCTTAGCTGCTTCCCGAACTCCGTCCGTTGTTTGGAAACCAAGTTGCATAGGTGTGTTGGATTCTTCCAATGCAGTTTCTCTTGAGTTTCGTCAAAACATTCCACCTTGGGATGTTAGGAGAAACAAACTCCAGTACCTCGTTCATCTTAAGAACCAGGTCAAAGTTTTGTAATCCACAGAATAAAGAAGTTTCGTTAGCTTCTGTTCTGTTCCACCTTCCAGTATCACCCTCTTTATATCAAGAGGTTGTGTTGTGTTTCATGTCCTTAATGATGAAGTGATGCTCTCACACATCTTCATTTCCCCTTCCTCCAAGCTTGAATGCTTGAGAATGAGGGGTATGTGAATTGGTGTGTGTTAGATATTCTTAGCAATTCTTGTTGCTTCGAAAAATTCAAGAAACATCTGTATCCTTCTTAGCACTATTGGTCACCCGGTCTCTATTTGAAGTTGACTGTTTTACCAAATCCGTTCACTCTGGTGCACATTTCTGGTCATAGAGTTTGGTTCATGCCAAAGCTCTCCAGGCCATATCGGTTGCTTTGAAAAGCATGCCTCCTTTCGATTTCCAAGACATACCGGTAGGTTGTGATATTCTGGTTGTCTTTCTAGAAGTATCACCAGATTTTACCTGACCGTGATGTCTAAACAAGGGGTACTTTGAACTACTCCTTTCTCCAAGGAACTCTGCTGGATATTCTGGACTAGTTGGTTGAGCCTAAACAACAACTTGGAGAGTTGAAAGGCAAAAGCTCCGCCAACTTGTTCCTTTGATAAGGGATATCTAGTTTTCCTAGTGTTGAAGCATGATAGTATCTCTTTAATGGACATGCTGTCATGCTACCTTGGTTTGATTTGGGCTATCGTCAGATCAAGTCCAGATTCAAGGGCTATCCTGATGGTGTTTTCACTCATGGTGTTTGGCCCGAGTAAACTTCATGTCCTTTGGTCTAACCAATGTTTTGCCTTGTTCATATATCAAATGTGTCCCTCTGTTTGGAGTGTTTTGGTAAGGTGTTGTCGAGCCCATCGATGACATTCCTATTTCCTCCAAGATGCAAGAGGTTCATGCTGAACAGTTGGCACTACTGTTGGAAACTTTCGAGAACCATCTTTGTGTCATCACGAAGTTGTGTTCTGGATGTTCGAAGTAACTTAACCCGGTCCATGTGCTTTTGGAGAAAGTTGTCGCCGTGGATTCGAGTAGAGTTTTCTTGTTTCCTCGGGAATCATCCCAAGTCAGTCATGCATGTGTGGTCTATTCTTGAGATGGAAGGTTGTTACCTCCACTCCTTGCTTAAGTCCGCATCCACACCAAGCCACTGACTGACTATCCGTGAAAGAGAGGAAGTCTATGAACTTCGTTATCTTTGTACAATCTTCCCAACAAGGACTCCGATGTGTTTCTTTGCAAATAGTCCATGTAGGTGCAACCGTCTTTCGTAAGTTGCTACTACATGAGTTCTGTAATCTCACTCATCCTCTTGAGTGTGACATCGTAGTCCATACCTTGAGAATCTAGCATATGTATCTCGTTGGTAACCGGTGCAATCTCTTCGATTATATATATCGAGTCTGAGTTATCTATCCACTAACCAGAGCTGAATCTCAAGCAGCAACGATGGTTGGCGTTTTCCCAAGGGTATTGAATTAGGTCTTTTCAAAATCCGGCATGGTTGATGTTGTGGTTGACACAATTAGCCGGAAGGCCTAATGTCATATCTCTTTGAATCCGTAAGAACAACCACTCTCCGTGAGAATTCTTGTGTGGTTAATCCTAACAAGTTTTCCTCCCCGTTCTTCCAAACCGGAGTTCTACTATCACTTAAAGGTCTACTCACGGCTTACCGTAAGCCTAATCTTGGTATCTAGAACGTCCAAGATAACTTGGAAGTTGATCTTTCAAACCTTTCTCTATCAATCCTACCAAATACTTGTTTCGTGAAAACAAGTTCCTCATGAGAACATCTCCTAGTGTTTTGTAACCACCATCGATCAGTTCCCTTCTTCAAGCTGTTGGTACCTGAAGTTCTGTTCATCTCACACATTGTGTGAATTTGTCAGTCACTTCAGCCATGGGATCTTAATCATGTGGTAGATGTATTGCTACGTCCAAACCACGATAGGAAAGAGATCCCTTATTCTTTTCAACGTTCCAACCCGATGGTTGCTCATCTTTATGGTGTGACCAAGAAATTCCTCCGTTGTTACGGTGTTACAACATCCTTTGGTTACTCATCTTCTGTCGTGAAGTAACATCCCTATCTTTGACAAAGTTTTTGACAACCCTTAACGGAATCGAAGTTCCGTTATCTTTCGTGTCCACTCCGAAGAGTGAACATGATCTTGTATCAAAATTCCCTCCGATGCACGATTATAGTGTTTTCTCGTGTTTTCCCTCGTCTACGGATATTACGTTGTGGTATCCAAGACCATCTTCTCCATCTTGGTATTCTGTTTGAAGAATCCTCATTGTCATAAGTTGTTCAACCTATCTTTTCCAAAAGGATTTAAAGTCTTGTGCAAAGCTCATATTCTAAATCCTTTCAAGAACCATCGACCACAAACTTGAAACCATCTTTTATTCCCTCCGTTATCTTGAGGTGTTTCATGCCTGTTAACTCAAGAGTTCTTTATGAACATCCTGTCATGAGTTACCCATGAGATACTCGATCTTTGTGAAGATCATTTCCTAAGAGTTTCCCTCTTACCTAAGGTGTATCCGTTCAATACTTCAAAATGCTACGGATCAACCTCTTCGAGAAAAGAACCGTAAGGTTCAAGAAGTTTGTTCAAAACCGGTGTTCCTTATTTCTTCTCTTTCGGGAATCTCGGGACGAGATTCTTGTAAGGGGGGTAGATTTGTAACATCCCAAATTTGAGCTACCTTAAGGTGTGTGGTGTGTGTTCATCTCATACATGCATCAAACAAAAAATTCAAATCATGTTTGAACCAATTTAAAACTTGAATTCAAATGGTTTGAGAAAATTTCCAGCAAATAGTACTTAAAAGGGGTTCCAAAATTTTGTACTGAAAAGTAATTCAATTTCACAAAACAAAAATATGGAAAGATTGGAAATTTCATAAGGTTTCCAAAAAGTATTTTTGCCAAATTTTCTGTTTCCAAAAAGGCCCTTAAAACTTTATTTTCCTGTGCTGTTTGGGGGCAGAAAAGGGCTAGTTTGTAATTCCGGGAACTCTAGGGGGGTTTCCAGAAAACCATCTTTGTCTTCTACCTCCGGCCGGTAAGCAGCTCCGTGGCCGACGCCCTCGTCGCCACGTCCTCCCTGCCTCTCTTCGCGCGGATAGGTTCCAGGAGAAGCCTCAATCTCTCTCACTTCCCTCCCACCTCGAGTGCTCCCTCCTCTCTGTATCCCTCCCCAGAGAGCAAACCCTAGTCGCGGCCGTGATTGGATGCCGCCGGCGACTAGAGCCCCGCCTCACCGTGATGAACCCATGGGGAGCTGCCCCGACATCCTCTCCATCACCTCGAGCAAGACAGGGAGCAGACATCGCGTGAATCGTCGCAATTTCGCCGTCGAACCTCGCTCTGGCCGCCGTCGTTTTCTGCACGCCGGCGCCGATTGCCGCCGCTCCTTGCACCACCGTCCACGCCATCGCGTTCACGGTAACCTTGCGAGCACTTCGGTGCCCTCCCCTCCCTCTCTCGCCTCCTGGTTCATTGTCGCGTCGAGCTCCGCCGCCGTCTGTCCCTGGAGCTCGTCGCCGGCGAGCTCCCGTCGACACTTCCGGCCGGCGCCCCCACCGTTCGGTTCCCCTCGGTCTCCTCCACCTCGTGGAGTATTTCGATCCGGGGAATTCGCGAGGAATCGACCAATTTCTTCCACAGCAGAGCCACTGCGCCATGGATGACGTCACCTGGACGTCATGATGACGTCATATCTGTTTTGTCTCTTTCCAGGAAATTACAGAAAAGTAATTGATTTTGGATAATTAATATCTCCAAAAATATAATTCAGAAAAATAAAAATGAGGTACCAAATTGATCAGAAAAATGTACTCTTTCCAAAAATACCATTTTCACACATGTTTGAGAAAGTCTAAAAATGAGCATTATTTTAATGTTGTTTAATCATTTAAAAATAGAAAAATAAGTTTTTATTCAATAAAATTAGAAAATTAAAAGTTATATACCAAATTGCTCAAAATGACAAGTACAATCTAGTTATGATGTTTTCAACCTCATTTGAGCAACTAAAATTGTACTCACTTTCATAACCGTCCGAAAACCCCCTCCGGGGTCTATTTCGGTCTAATTTCAGAAAAACTGCATAACTAACATACGAACCCTAGCAAACCATTGAACCTGTCTAGGGCTTTATTTCAGTGCATTAACCTGCTCATGCATACATATTGCGCATTGCATCGATGCCATGATTGATTGTTATTCTTCTTTTCGGTGTTTGTTCCCCCTCGGTAGAACGTGACTCCGAAGAGAAGGCCAGCAGATCCATGACGAATACTTGATCTTAACCGACAAGTCAAGCACTTATTCCAGAAGATCTTTATCTGGTTTTCTTATAACCAAGGCAAGCATAACCTCTTATCTGCTCATATATGTTTTCGAACAACATTTGATCCTCGTACTTTGCATTCGATTCCAAAGTATTTGATGCTAGTAGATATAGTTCACCTATATACTGCATTGCCTCAATATCCTGATCCACTGCTCCTAGCCGCCATAGTTTTGCTTGTGCGCATCGCCAGAGCCTCATATCTGCTTTGCTTAGCTTCACATGTTTGTTACCTCTGCTCCATCCGGTTGATGAATCAGAGATGCGATAACCTAGTATGATATGATGACGTGGTGAGATGAGCACTGTCTGGTTAACTTGATTAAGGCTTGTACGGAAGGCCACTTGGGAAGTGGTTGTTCGTTCCGTACTCGCCAACCCTAGGAGTAAGGTCGGACGCAGAAGCCAAGACTGAGCGTACAACCACGCGCGATGGCCATGAGCCTCGCCGACCGACTAACTTAGCGGGCTTTATCCATGAGTCACGTAGTTTGAGATTTCCATTCGGCACCGCAAATAAAACCTTTTAAACGGTTTTGAAAACAAAATGCTCCGCTAGGGCGTGACCGGGGCCAAGTGATGGACGTACACGGATCTTGACCCCGCCTCACAGAGACAGGTGCCGTCAGGAGGATGGCCAACTCCCTGTTGACGGGGTGGCCCTGTCTTGGGTTGACTCATGGATAGGGTTGGGTAAGGTAAAGGTCGTGGCCAGCCACCCTCTGCCGCGTTCCATGGAAGAGCGTACATGTGGCGCTAAGAGTCGGATGGTACGTGTGGGTAAAGTGTACCCCCTGCAGGGATAAATCTTTTCGAGAAGCCGTGTCCGCGGTTAAGGACGGCTTGGTGGAAGTAATTTGGCCATAGATAACTTGAATATGACGTAAAAGATGTTGACAAGGCATGGAGGAAATAGATGAAGGGTGCCTCCCCGGAAATGCCGGGAGGGGTGATCCTTGTAGCATGTGAGATGCTGGGAATTGATATTGGTGGTTTTACAAGATGATGATTTCAGAAGTTGAGTAGTCTTCTCATCTGTTTTGTAAATACTCCATGAGACGTGCTATTCCTCCTCTATTTGGAAAACAAAGATTGCTTTACGCAAATCAGCCTTTCATAAAACCCTTTCTGAAACCAGCAGATATATAATAGGTTAATTAAGTCTTGTTGAGTACCTCCCGTACTCAGGTTTGCTTAATTTTGGTTCAGGTGGAGTTCGTCACTTCAGTGGTGGTTCAACGTGGACATCGACGAGTAGTTTGGGGTTCCCAGGTAGCAGCCTGGAATCTATGGGCTGGGACGTCGCCTTATGTTGCGGCCTCTTAGGCCTTTTGGTTCTTGTTGATTAGCAACATATTTGCCTTTCGTTGTCTGATGTAATGTTGGGTCGTGTGACCTCTGTTTGTAAGCTATACTCTAGTAACACCTGTTGTATAAAGCTTCATGTTTAGAGTACTTCTTTGATCGGTTGTTGGTTTCGAGCTCATTGTTATACAGTTTTGGCTATGCCTGCATAGTTGTCGCAGTCGAGGGGTTGTGGAGCCGATGATCCATGTCCGAGCCCGCCTGTCGATGTGATCGGCCTGGGGCGAGGTAACCCCAGTAACCCTCGATTGTTGTTGCACTTTCTGGACACATAGCATCTCTGTATAGCTTTGGACCCGTTTCCTTCAGTTTCATTCGATTCGTGGACGCTTTGGTATGCATAGTTGGTTATGACTAGCATGGATACAAGGAGTAGTAGACTGGGGATCCGGACTACGTGCCGATGAATCCAGTCTGCCTGCCGTTGTTTGTTGCGGCCGGGGCTGGTAACCCTGAAGCCCTTGTGAGTCCATGTCTAGGAGCACATAACAGTATGTATATCTCTGGGTCCGGGGTCGTGACAGCGTTGTCGATCTTCTCTTCGGGGTCGCGTTCTACCGATCAAAAGCGAAACACCGGAAGAGAAACAACAATCAAACATGGCATCGATGCAATGCGCAATATGTATGCATGAGCAAGTTAATGCACTTAAAGAAGCCCTAAACATGTTCTTTGGGTTGCTAGGGTTCATATGGAAATTGTGCGATTAAGTTGAAATTAGCCCCGAAATAGACCCTCGAGGGGGTTTCGGGCGATTCTGGAAGTAAGCACAATTTTAAAAACTCAAATGGGTTTGAAAACATCATAACTAGGTTGCATTTGTCATTTTGAGCAATTTGGTATATAACTTTTAATTTTCTAATTTTATTGAATAAAAACTTATTTTTCCATTTTAAATGAATTAAACAAATTCAAATAATGTTCAAAAATCAACTTTCTCAAACATGATTGAAAATGGTATATTCATATAGAGTACATTTTTCTGATCATTTCCATACCTTACTCTTATTTTTCTGAGGTATAAAACATTAGCTATTAACCTATTAGAAATAATCATTTTTCTGGAATTATAAAAGCAGAGGTGTTATGACATCAGCATGACGCCAAGATGACGTCACCACTCCTGGATTCTCACAGAAGAACTCCAATCGAAGAATCTCGCGCGCGATTCAGAAATTAAGCGATATCGCGACCTAGAGGAGATCGTGGGGAGACTAGAGAGCGGCGGAAGTGACCAAATGGTCACCGGTACCATCGCCGGCGACCACGGCACGCGACGGCGGGCGGTGGTGTTCGTCGAGGGGACGCACTAGAGAGAGAGGGGGTAAACGGAGGGCTCCGGGGAAACCAGTAGCTCACCCTGAGCGTTGTGGAAGGAACGGAGCGGTCGAGGACCATCGGAGTAGACGGCGGCGAGCTCGGAATCCGGCGGCCGGTGAGGTAGGGGATGGCCCGATTCGCCTCCTATCGCGCGTCCCTACAACCGAGGCTGGGCAAGGAGGAAGAGGAGGACTAGGCGCTCCTCCTGGTAACCTCCAATCAGCCGGGGGTGGCCGGGAACGGTGGCAAATGACGGCGGCCGGCGGCGAGCTTGAGTGCGGTTTGGGTTTCGTTCATAGGGAGACAGAGTGAGAGAGCGACGCGAGGAGGAGAAGGGAGAAGGGACACGGCCCTTGGCGGCCTTATCTCCGCGAGCAAAGGCACAGCCAGGAGGTGGCAGTCGACGACGAGGGGAAGGCCACGCAGCTCCTGCTGCTTTCTGTCCAGAGCTAGAAGAAACACAAAAAGAAAACGGAATTACAATAACCCCCTGAAACTTTCAGAAATTACAGAGAGGTCCCTTTCTCTTTGAAAACAGAACCAAAAACAAACTTTTGAGGGCCTTTTTGGAAGAATAAAATTTGGCAAAAATGATATTTGAAAACCTTACTAAATTTTCAACCTCACCATGTCTTTGCTTTTCAAATTTGAAAATGTTTTTATAACAAATTTTGGGTGATCACTTTAAGTGGTTTTTGGGCAAGTTTTAATTTAAATTCAATGTAAAACTTAGTTCAAATTTTTCATGCATGCCATGCCATGAACTCAACACCACAACCCTATTGTAGCAAAAAGAGGGATGTTACAAATCTACCCCCCTTACAAGAATCTCGTCCCGAGATTCCCGAAGGAGAAGTAAGAAGGAACACCGGTTTTGAACGATCTTCTCGAACCTTAAGGTTCTCTGCTTGTAGAGATTGATCCGTAGCATCGAGTGTTGCTTGGCTACACCTTAGGTGAGAGGGAAAACTCTTAGGAACTGATCTTTACGAAGATCGAGTATCCCATGGTTAACTCATGACAGGAATGTTCATAAAGAACTGTTGAGTTATCGTGCATGAAACACATCAAGGTAACGGAGGGAGTAAAAGATGGTTTCAAGTTTATGGATGATAGTTCTGGGAAGGATTTAGAATATGAGCTTTGCACAAGACTTTAAATCCTTTTGGAAAAGAGAGGTTGAACAACTTGTGGTATCAAGGTTTCTTCAAACAGAAAACCAAGATGGAGAGGATGGTATTGGATACCAAAACATAATACCCGTAAACGAGGAAAAACACGATACAACAATGTAATCGTGCATCGAAGAGAATTTGATACAAGATTAGGTTCACTCTTAGGAGTGGACATGGAAGATAACGGAACTTTTATTCCGTCAAAGTTTGTCGAAAACTTTATCAAAGATCGGAAGGTTACTTCAGGGTAGGATATGAGTAACCAAAACATGTTGGAACACCGTAACAAAGAAAGAATTATTGGTCACACCATAACCAATGGGGATTGAATACCGAAAGGAGTAAGGAATCTACTTCCTTTTGTGGTTTGGATGTAGCAAGACATCGACCACATGGTTAAGATCCCATGGCTGAACTAACTGACAAATTCACACAATGTGTGAGAAAAACAGAACTTCAAGTATAACAACTTGAGAAGGGAACTGTTCAAAGCAGATTACCAAGCACCACGAGATGTTTTTCACGATGAACTTGTTTCCACTGGAACCAAGATCTTGGAGGTTCAACGGAGAGGTATTTTGAAGATCGGCTTCCAAGTTATCATTGATGTTCTAGATACAGACAACAGGCTCACGACAAGCCTTCTGTAGGTCATCAAGTGAAAGTGAAACTCCGGTTTTAAAAGAACGGTGAAGAAAACTTGTTAGAATAAGCAACACAAGATTCCTCGCGGGGAGTGGTTGTTCTTACAGATGCAAAGGGATATGACATAAGGCCTTCCGGCTAGTTGTGTCAACCACTACATCAACCATGCCAGACTTTGAAAAGGCCTGATTCAATACCCTTAAGGAAACACCAACCATCGTTACTGCTTGAGATTCAGCTCTGGTTAGCGGGTTGATAACTCAGCCTCGGTAGGTTGAGCGAAGAGATTGCACCGGTTACCAACTGGATACGTATGCTAGATTCTCAAGATATGGACTACGATGCCTCACTCAAGAAGATGAGCGAGATTGCAGAACTCATGTATTAGCAACTTGCGAAAGACGGTTGCACCTACATGGACTACTTGCAATGAAACACATCGGAGTCCTTGTTGGAGAAACGATACAAAGATAACGGAGTTCTTAGACTTCTTCTCTTTCACGAATGGTCAGTCAGTGGCTTAATGTGGATGCAAAGTTCTTCTAGACGGAGGTAACACCAACCATCTCAAGAGTAGTCCACACGTGCATGACCGACTTGAGATTATTCCCGAAGGAACAAGAAAACTTTACTCGGATCCAGGGCGGCAACTTTCACCATAAGCACATGAACCGGAGCAAGTCACTTCGAACATCCAGAACACAACTTCACGATGACACAAAGATGGTTCTCGAGAGTTACCAACATTAATGCCAAGTGTTCAACATGAACCTCTTGCAACTTGGAGAAATTAGGAATTTCATCGATGGGCTCGACAACATACTTATCAAAACACTCCAAGAAGAGGGTCTCATATGATACATGAACAAAATATTGGTCAGATTAAAGGACATGAAGGTGTACTCGGGCAGAACACCATGAGTAGCAAGACCATCAAGACAGTCGTTGGAGCTGAACTTGATTTGACGATAGCCCAAATCAAATCAATGGTGGAATGATAGCATGTGCACTACGGAGATACTATCCTGCTTTAGCACGAGGAGAACTAGATATCCCTTATCAAAGGAACAAGTTGGGAAGAGATCGTGTCTTTCAACTCTCCAAGTTGTTGTTTAAGCTCAACCAACTAGTCCAGGGTATCCAGCAAGGTTTCTTGGAGAAAGGAGGGATTCAAACTACCCCTCGTTTAGACATCACGGTCAGGTAACCACCTGGTGATACTTCCAGAAGGACAACCAGAATATCACAACCTACCGATATGTCTTGGAGTTCGAAAAGGAAACTTGCTTTTCAAAGCAACCGATATGGTGTGGAGAGCTTTGGCATGAACCTAACTCTCTGACCAAGATTATGCACCGGATTGAACGGATTTGGTAACACAGTCTACTTCAAACAGAGACCGGGTGACCAATAGTGCTAAGAAGGATACAGATGTTTTCTTAGATTTTTCAAAGCAAAAAGAATTTCTAGGAACAACTGGTACACACATCAACACATAGACCCATCGTTCTCAGGCATTCAAGCTTAGAGGAAGGGTGAGTGAAGACATGTAGGAGCATCACTTCATCAATGAGGCCATGAAACTCAACACAACCTCTTGATATAAAAGAGTGTGATATTCGAAGATAGAACAGAACAGAAGCTAATGAAACTTCTTTATTCTGTGGACTACAAAACTTTAACCTGGTCCTGGAGATGAACGAGGTACTGGAGGTTGTTTCTCCTGACATTCCAAGGTGGAACGTTCTGACGGAAACCAAGAGCAAATGTATTGGAGGAATCCAACACACATATGCAAGTTGGTGTCCAGAACAACGGTTAGAGATTTGAAAACAACTGAAGGGTAGAATCATGCTCAGGGAAGATCCTAAGATCAAGTTGAAGCACAGGGTAATACTCATGTGTAAAACCCATGCAAAAGAGTTGGTGTAACTGAATTAAGAACAAGGATATGGAATCATAAAGAACACTCTTGTTGTGATCCCTTTTTGGTTCCAAAGGAAAGCCTACGGCTATGAGAGTTGGAAATTCCTAGTCATCTGAGGTACAACAGATTCTTTGGGATCCAAAGAAACAGAACTTGGGTTAAAGGTCAGCATCCTGTACTGATAACGTGAGTATCACAGGGTTATAACCACATGATTCAACTCACCGCAACTCAGAACATTCCGGGACCTTCGGTTCAAGTCCAAGGTTAAAAACCAAAAGAAAGGAGTAACTACTCTCTTAATGTCTTAAAGGACACTATGGATAGTAATCACGAAGTATCTTTCAAAAGACAACATAGCTCCGAAAGAATTTGAGCAGAAGATAACGGATACATTCGAGATGGAAAGGAAATCTCGAGGTTCAGGATTTTGAGACGATAGAACATGTAGGAATGTGGAATCCACACAGCTCTGAAAGATTATGATGGAAAGAAAATCTGACAGCATAAGATATAACGGAGTATGGAACACACACGAATCTAGAAACTCAACACTAGGTCAACTTGGGTAAAAGAACGTCTTGCCATAGAAGGCACCTAAGTTTTGAATAATCAGAACCTTTTCAAATCAAAACAGGTAAGGAGACCCAGAGTTAGAGCGATACCAGATACGAAGTAAAAAGAATCCTAAGAAGGTTTTTCACAATCCATTTGAAGTTTCAAAATAGTTTTCACAAACACTAGACTCGACATCGACCAAGCAGTAAGGTTTTCCTACAGGCAGTCCTGCTCTGATACCATGACTTGTCAGACCCCGTACCCAGAGATATACATACTGTTATGTGCTCCTAGCCATGGACTCACAAGGGCTTCAGGGTTACCAGCCCCGGCCGCAACAAACAACGGCAGGCAGACCGGATTCATCGGCACGTAGTCCGGATCCCCGGTCTACTACTCCTTGTATCCATGCTAGTCATAACCAATTATGCATACCCAAGCGTCCACGAGTCGGATGAAACTGAAGGAACGGGACCAAAGTTATACAGAGCTGCTATGTGTCCAGAAAGTGCAACAACAATCGAGGGTTACTGGGGTTACCTCGCCCCAGGCCGATCAAATCGACAGGCGGGCTCGGACATGGATCATCGGCTCCACAACCCCTCGACTGCGACAACTATGCAGGCATAGCCAAAACTGTATAACAATGAGCTCAAAACAACAACCGATCAAAGCAGTACTCTAGACATTGGAATTGTATTAAACAAGTGTTACTAGAGTATAGCTTACAAGCAGAGGTCACACGACCCAACATTACATCAGACAACGGAAAGCAAATTATGTTGCTAATCAACAAGAACCAAAAAGGCCTAAGAGGCCGCAACATAAGGCGACGTCCCAGCCCATAGATTCCAGGCTGCTACCTGGGAACCCCAAACTACTCGTCGATGTCCATGTTGATTCACCACTGAAGTGAGGAACTCCACCTGAAGCAAGTTGAAGCAAACATGAGTACGGGAGGTACTCAACAAGACTTAGTTAACCTATTATATATCTGCTTCTTTTAGAAAGAGCTATGAAGGTTGTTTTGCGTAAAGCCATCTTTGTTTTCCAAGTTGAGGGAGGAATAGCACGTCTCATGGAATATTTTGAAAACAGATGAGAAAGCTACTCAACTACTGAAATCATTATCTTTTTAATCCACCAACTCATATCAGCACCTCGTGCTTCAAAGATCACCTCCTCAAGTTGTTCCGGTAACTCATGCTACAAGGTAACCCCTCTCGGCATCTCCGAGGAGGCATCCTTCATTCGTTATCAACAAGTTTTAATCATTCCGTTTAAGTTGTCTATGATCACAGAATCCGTCACCAAGTCGTCCTTAACCGCGGACACGGCTTTTCGAAAAGATTTAAGCCTGCAGGGGTGTACAACTTTAACCACACGTACCAACCAACTCTTAATGCCACATGATTAGCACTAGTCCGGGAAGTGCCGGCAGATGAAGGTTGACCACGATCTTTCCCTTGCTTCACCTATTCCATGAGTCGCTCCGAGTAGAGATGGACCGCCAATAGGGAGTGGCCATCTCCTGCCGGGTCTCTATCGTTGTGCGCAATGCTCGACGGTTACCTACCCGCAGAGCGCCGATACATCCCCACATCCTAGTTTTGAAAGTGTTTTGATATCCCCGCAAATCGAAATGGAAAGCCCGAACTAGGCAACTCATGGAACAAACTAGGCAAGTTGAGACCGAGGGGAATCCAATCCCTCGTGTGGATGCACGCTCAGTCTTGGCTCGAAGACGAGAACTCGCTCCTAGGGGCATGAACGGGACAACCACCACAGACCCTCTGTGGTCTCGTCATCCACACCTTTAAGTCATGTTAATCAAACATCTCTTTAACTTACCACTACTTCCTGCCATACTAGATTATTTCGTAACTCTGATTCATCAACCGGATGGAGCAGATATCAACAGACATGTATGACTAAGCATGGCATATTTGAGGCTCTGGCGATACACACAAACAAATCCTATGTCTGCTAGGAGTATTGAATCATGATATCTGGGTTATGCAAATAAATAGGATAACTCTATCTACTGACTCAAGATACATTGGAATCGAATGCATTTGTACGAGAATGAAAAGTCTTTCGAAATCATATATGGCAGATAAGAGGTTATGCTTGCCTTGCTTCAAGAAAACCAGAGAAAGTCTTCAGGAATAAGTGCTTGACTTGTCGGTTAGGATCAAGTATTCGCCATGGCGTTGTCGATCTTCTCTTCGGGGTCGCGTTCTACCAATCAAAAGCGAAACACCGGAAGAGAAACAACAATCAAACATGGCATCGATGCAATGCGCAATATGTATGCATGAGCAAGTTAATGCACTTAAAGAAGCCCTAAACATGTTCTTTGGGTTGCTAGGGTTCATATGGAAATTGTGCGATTAAGTTGAAATTAGCCCCGAAATAGACCCTCGAGGGGGTTTCGGGCGATTCTGGAAGTAAGCACAATTTTAAAAACTCAAATGGGTTTGAAAACATCATAAATAGGTTGCATTTGTCATTTTGAGCAATTTGGTATATAACTTTTAATTTTCTAATTTTATTGAATAAAAACTTATTTTTCCATTTTAAATGAATTAAACAAATTCAAATAATGTTCAAAAATCAACTTTCTCAAACATGATTGAAAATGGTATATTCATATAGAGTACATTTTTCTGATCATTTCCATACCTTACTCTTATTTTTCTGAGGTATAAAACATTAGCTATTAACCTATTAGAAATAATCATTTTTCTGGAATTATAAAAGCAGAGGTGTTATGACATCAGCATGACGCCAAGATGACGTCACCACTCCTGGATTCTCACAGAAGAACTCCAATCGAAGAATCTCGCGCGCGATTCAGAAATTAAGCGATATCGCGACCTAGAGGAGATCGTGGGGAGACTAGAGAGCGGCGGAAGTGACCAAATGGTCACCGGTACCATCGCCGGCGACCACGGCACGCGACGGCGGGCGGTGGTGTTCGTCGAGGGGACGCACTAGAGAGAGAGGGGGTAAACGGAGGGCTCCGGGGAAACCAGTAGCTCACCCTGAGCGTTGTGGAAGGAACGGAGCGGTCGAGGACCATCGGAGTAGACGGCGGCGAGCTCGGAATCCGGCGGCCGGTGAGGTAGGGGATGGCCCGATTCGCCTCCTACCGAGCGTCCCTACAACCGAGGCTGGGCAAGGAGGAAGAGGAGGACCAGGCGCTCCTCCTGGTAACCTCCAATCAGCCGGGGGTGGCCGGGAACGGTGGCAAACGACGGCGGCCGGCGGCGAGCTTGAGTGCGGTTTGGGTTTCGTTCACAGGGAGACAGAGTGAGAGAGCGACGCGAGGAGGAGAAGGGAGAGGGGACACGGCCCTTGGCGGCCTTATCTCCGCGAGAAAAGGCACAGCCAGGAGGTGGCAGTCGACGACGAGGGGAAGGCCACGCAGCTCCTGCTGCTTTCTGTCCAGAGCTAGAAGAAACACAAAAAGAAAACGGAATTACAATAACCCCCTGAAACTTTCAGAAATTACAGAGAGGTCCTTTTCTCTTTGAAAACAGAACCAAAAACAAACTTTTGAGGGCCTTTTTGGAAGAATAAAATTTGGCAAAAATGATATTTGAAAACCTTACTAAATTTTCAACCTCACCATGTCTTTGCTTTTCAAATTTGAAAATGTTTTTATAACAAATTTTGGGTGATCACTTTAAGTGGTTTTTGGGCAAGTTTTAATTTAAATTCAATGTAAAACTTAGTTCAAATTTTTCATGCATGCCATGCCATGAACTCAACACCACAACCCTATTGTAGCAAAAAGAGGGATGTTACACCTGTTAACTTCAAAGTTAGAAGCAAAAACGTTGGGTGTTTTTCCTAGTACTCCGTGTCAGGTTGCTAATCTTCTCAGAGTTTCCAAGTTACCTCCTTTGATCTAAATCGTTGTTTCCTTTTGACTTCAGTTGATCCATATCAAGTCATGAATCTTTCTGTTGCATTCTTTCCATGGGAGTGTTCCTCATGGTTCCGTTTCTTTGTGCTCATGATGTCCGGGAGTACTCGAGATTCCGTTGAAAGTGATCATATCGAGGGGGAGTCGTCATCTTCCTTAGTGACACAAGTTCTTCAGGATATCGAGACCAACCGCCTGAGAAATGAACATATCCTTGAGCGTGTGGCGCAAAACACTGAACATCGTCATGAAGAATGTGTCACATTTGGGGATTCAGTTCATGCTAAGCTTCCAACTTTCAGCAATCTGAACGAACCCATTGATGCTGATGATTGGCTTCGTACCATCGAGCGCAAATTTAACGCTCTCCATGTTCCAGAAAGTGACCGTGTGAACTTCGCTGCCTATCAGCTAGAGGGTGAAGCTGGTTCATGGTGGGAAGGTTTCTTGGCGTTGCAGTCGCCGGGACATAAGGTTACTTGGGAGGAGTTCTGTTAAGAGTTCAGTGCTGCCCATGTTCCAGAGGCAGTTATGGACTCCAAAAGAAAAGAGTTCCTGGATCTGACCCAGGGACAGATGGATTTTGAAACTTACGGGCGTGAATTCACCCGTTTGGCTCGTTATGCACCCCGAGATGTTGCAGATGATGCGGATAAACAAGAGTTGTTCCGCAAGGGTCTGGATTCCGGAGTTCGCTATGAGCTACTGTCTTTCCAGTTCCCAACCTTCCAGGACCTTTATAATCATGCTCTTACCTTGGAGCGTGGCAAAAAGGAAATGGAAATTTCTTTGAAGCAGATTTCTGGAGAGTCACATGCGTCTTCTTCTGGTTCCAAGAAGCGCCGTGTGTTTGTTCCGTACAGTGCTATTCCATATCCGTCAGTTGTTCAACAAGGTCACATTGGTGGGCAATCCAGAGTTGTTGGTGGTAAGAAACGGCTGGTGACATGTCATGTATGTGATGAACTTGGCCATTACTCCGACAAATGTCCTCAGAGGATATCTTCTGCACCTCAGCTTGTTCCTACACGAGTTGTTAACCGTGGTCGTTTGAACCATGTTCTGATTGAAGAAGCTCAGAAAGCACCTGATGTCGTGTTGGGAATGCTTCGTGTTAACCTAGCTCCAGCCTCTGTTCTGTTTGATTCCGGAGCGTCACACTCATGTGTATCAAGAGCTTTTGTGGTGTTGCATGACATACCTCTTGTGAGTATGGTTCCTCCGTTGATAATTTCCACCCCAGGGTCCTTCTGCTGGACTAATCAGTGTTGCCCTGGTGTCCCAATTGAAATAGGAGGTTTGGTGTTTCGTTCTACACTTGTCATCATGGAATCAGATGACATCAACGTCATGCTGGGCATGGACTGGTTGTCAACACATCATGCTACGATTGAATGTGCAGCCAAGTCTGTTACCCTGATTCATCCTTATCGTCAGACAACTCGGTTGTTGTTTCCTTGTGGGACAGTTCAATCACAACCACGTCCTCAGCTTAATGCAATCGAAGTTCGACCATCTCCCGAGATTCATGAGGTACCAGTGGTGTGTACGTTTCCGGATGTCTTCCCGGAAGAGCTTCCTGGTATGTATCATGATTATTCAGTGGAATTTGTTGCTGAACTAATTCCTGGAGTGTCTCCTACTTCTGAAAGACCATACCATATGTCTCTAGAAGAGTTGGTTGAGTTGAAGAAGCAAATAGAGGAGTCAGAAGGGAAAGGTTTCCTTCATGCCAACACATCTTCTTGTGGATGTCCTACACTCTTCGTCATGAAGAAGGATACCACAGTTCCTCAGTTGGTTAGTGAATATTGTCCGTTCAATGATGTGGCAATAAAGCACAAGTGTTCTCTTCCTCGGACAAATGGTTTGTTTGACCGTCTGTTTGGTGCCACTGTTTTCTCCAAGATACACTTAACTCTGGGTTACTATCAACTTCAGACTAGGTCCGGGAATGTTTCTAAAGCGGTTGTCAAAACTCGTTATGGTGTTTACGAGTACATTGTTATGTTCCCCGAACTCTACAATGCTCCAACCATGTTGATGGGGCTTATGAAATCCATTTTCACGGAGTATCTTGACAAGTTCGTTGTGGTTTACCTCAACGATGTTATAATCTACTCCAAGTCCGAAGAAGAACATGCTGAACATCTTCGGCTAGCTTTGACAAAGCTTTGTGAGCATCGTCTCTATGCCCAATTCTCCAGATGTGAGTTCTGGTTGAAAGAGCTCATATTTCTAGGCTATGTCCTATCTGCTGACGGAGTTGCAGTTCTCCCTAACAAAGTTCAAGCCATATTGGACTGGGAGTCACCTAAATCCATCAAAGTGGTTCGAAACTTCCTCGAACTTATCGGCTGTTATCACCGCTCTATTGAATGTTTCTCCAAAGCTGCCAAGCCAATGACTGATCTTCTTAAGAAAGATAAACAGTTTGTATGGTCAAGAATGGCAGAAGAGAGTTTCCGGTTGTTGAAAACCAAGCTGGCTAATGCTCCTACGCTTGTCCTTCCGGACACGTGCAAGGACTTCGTCATCTTCTATGATGCCTCTCGTAAAGGTATCGACTGCGGTCTATTGCAAGATGGACGTGTGGTTTCTTATGCTTCTCGACAACTGAAACCACATGAACTCAAATATCCAACTCATGCTCTTGAGTTAGAAGCTGTTGTGTATGTCGTGAAACAATGGCGTCATCATCTTCTAGGAAATCAATGTGAGTTCTACTTCCACCAACAGAGCTTCAGATATCTTTTCACCCAACCAGATCTGAGTCTCAGACAAAAGAGATGGTTGGAACTAGTCAAAGAACCCAATGTGGAGGTCAATTGTCAAATTGATAAAGGTAAAGTCATGCCTGACACGAGAATCCAGAAGTATTACTGTAACCTCTTGATGATACAGCAAGATCAACCTTCTCTCCACGAAGAGTTCTCCAAGCTCAATCTTGAGGTTGTTCCCTCTGGTTATCTGGTTAATCCGGAAGTGAAACCATCCTTTGAACATCAAATCAAAGATTCCCCAAAGCAGGATCTAAGCAGTACCTTGGTCAAGAGAAAGATTTCTCATGGAATTCCTACATGTTTTTCTGTTGATGATCAAGGTACCGTTTATTTTGGTGAACGTCTTGTTGTGCCAAAGAAACGGAGTCTGAAACAACTTATCCTCCGTGAAGCTCATGAGTCACTTCTCTCTGTTCATCCTGGTAGCACCAAAATGTACCATGATCTACGTCAAAGGTTCTGGTGGACCAAGATGAAGCGAGATATCGCTCAATTTGTGGCTCGATGCGATGTTTGTCGTCGTGCTAAAGCTGAACATCAAAGACCAGTTGCTACTCAATACCCCACCCCTATTCCTGTTTGGAAGTGGGATGAAGTTGAGATGAGTTTCATTGTTGGTCTTCCAAGAAATGATCAGGGACACACCGCTATCTGGGTAGTGATTGATCGTCTGTCAAAGGTTGTTCATTTCATTCCTATCCATCAGAGCATCAATGCTAAACAACTGGCAGATTTGTATGTCTCTCAGATAATACCTCTTCATGGTGTTCCTAAGAAAATCCTTTTTGATCATGGAAATCTGTTTACTTCCAAGGGTTGGGCAAGTTTCAAGCAAGCTATGGGAAGTCGTATACACTTCACTATCGTCTATCAATCATCCCGTAATGATCACCCCGGGAGTCCGAATCAAACTCTTGAAGACATGCTTCGAGCTTGTGTTGTATCCTTCGGTAACGATTGGGAGAAGTGTCTTCCATCCGCCGAGTTCGTTTATAACAACTGCTTCCAAGTTATCTTAGCCAAAGCTCCATTTCAAGTTTTCTACAATCGAAGTTGTTCAATTCCGTTAAATTGGTCAGAAACCGGTGAAAGACAGTTCTTTGGACCGAAGAATCTGATCAATGAGACTGAAGAAACAGTTCGTGTCATCCGTGAACATCTGAAAGCTGCTCGGTCTCGCCAGAAGAGTTATGGTGACCGTCAACAAGATATTCACTATGATGTTGGCGGACAAGCCTATCTTCGAGTCACACCTTTGAAAGGCGTTCATCGTGATGTCATGAAGGGAAAATTACCGCCTCGCTATGTTGGTCCTTTTCCTGTTCTTGCAAAAAGTGGGAATTTTTCTTATCGTCTCCATCTACCTTCAACGTTCCCACGGGTTCATGCTACATTCCACGTCTCACAACTCCATCATTGCTTCAAAGATTCCAACCGTGGTGTTGATCATGAAACCATTGATCTTAAGGATGATCTGACCTACCGAGAATGTCCTGTCTGTATCCTCGAGGTAGCTGAACGAAAGATTCGATGCCGAAGCATCAAGTGCCTCAAGGTTCAGTGGTCTCATCATTCTGAAGCTGAAGCAACCTGGGAATGAGAAGATCATTTACGATATGAGTACCCGTCCTTCTTTGCTAAAACCTAGGAATCTCGGGACGAGATTCTTGTAAGGGGGGTAGACTTGTAACATCCACCTTTTTGTAATAAAAAGTTTGTGTGTTTGTGCTTGTGATCATGTCATGTCATGCATGCATTTTGAACCTCTGGTTGGTTTTAGAACAAGTGCATTGAAATTTAATAACGGAGTTTATAAAAATCACTTAAAAGTGCCACATTAAGATGATGTTTTAAAATGGTACAATTTTCGCAAACCAAAAATATGTTGAGGTTGCCTATGTAATAAGGATCTCAAAAATAATTTTTGTCAATTTTTACTAATTTCAGAAAGGTCCTCAAAATCTATTTTAAGTTGCTGTTTTAAAAAGGACAGGGACCTTTTTGCAGTTCTAGAGTTTCCAGGGGGTTGTCCAAAAGATGGTTCTTGTCTTGTTCTTCCTCTAGACATGGAAAGTAGACGAGAAACCCGCCTATGTCGCCTCCCCCGCCACCTCCTGCTTGAACCTCCGCGAGGATAAGGGCGAGAAGAAGTGCCCCGGTTCCCCTCTACCCTCTCCTCACCTTGGCCCTCGCTCACTTCCTCTGTCTCTCTGTCCCTCACGCACAAGAACCCCCAAAACCAAACCTAACCCTACCGCCGCCGGCGCCGCACCTCACCGGTGCTACGACCTTCCCCGCTCCCCTCCGAGCAGCCCACCGTCCCCGCCATCTCCCTATTTGAAAGTGCAATATGGTCAACTAGAGGGGGGGGGGGTGAATAGGTGACCTACAAATTTTACTTCTTTTTCACTTTTAATGGGGGCTTTAGGAAAGTAAATGCTTGATTATCTAAATGTGCGACTAAGTGAATACCCTAGGTGGCACGGAACAAGTAGCAGCAGAAATAAAGGAACGGTACAAGATAACAACAAGTGAAAAACACGGAGACAAGGATATGTTTCCCGTAGTTCCTTCTTAAAAGAAGTACGTCTACGTTGGAGAGGTGGGGAGCCACCTAGGCGCTCCTCAATAGCACGGATGTGCACACCTTGTTCTCCTTGAGCTTCTCCGGTGAGGGAGATTCTCATTTCCACTATGAGGTCGACTTGAAGGCGTTGAACAAACCTTTACAAGGGGTTGAGGCTACTCCACAAGTGAGATGGAGGCTCTCAACAATCGAAGCTTCTTGCTACAAGGTGGATGCTACAAGCACTAGGGTTTCCCTTGGATGATAAAGCAACCAAGAGATTACAAGATCCCAAGAGTTGTGGTGTGGGTACACACGTTTTGGCTTGGTGGAAAGGTAGATCTAGTCCTCCTCCATGAGATCCTTGAAGGGCATCGAGTTTGGTTGGAGGAGGAGGGAGATCGGGGCGTTTTGAGCTCTACAACAATGGAGGAGAGAGAGGAATGGACAAGCACATATCTAGAGGAAGAAGACAGCTATTTATAGGCTCCTCCAATTTCTGACCGTTGCAGTCCTGTAGGACCGGAATATTCCGGTGTAAGCACCGGAAATTTCCGGTCTGCCTGGGCCGGATTTTTGAATAGTCCGGGGGGCGGAAATTTGAAATATCCGAGGGCGGAAATTTCCGCCCCAATACTCCGGCCCCCTCTCTGCGCGCGGGCACCAGCTCGTTGACGAAAATTGCTAAGGACCAGGGGCCGGATATTTTCACCGGAAATTTCCGGGGCAAATTTCCGCCCCAGCTTCTGTGCGCGGGCAGCAGCCAATTGGTGAAAACTGCTAAGGACCAGAAGACCGGAATATTGGAATATCCGGGGGGAGGATAATTGAAATATCCGGGCCCGGAAATTTCCGGACAGAATTTCCGCCCCCATCTCTGTGCGCGGGCAGCTGAGAGTGCTCCATTTTCTGCTAAGTCCCAGAGGGCCGGAATTTTGCACCGGAAATTTCCGGGGCAAATTTCCGCCCTGGCTTCTGTGCGCGGGCAGTGAAAACACTTAGTCGTTTTGGACATGCCAGAAGAGGGCCGGAATATTCCGGTGTTGGGGCCGGATATTCCGCCCCAAGGACACCGGAATTTCCGGGCTGCGTACTGAAAAATCCGGTGGCAGTTAATCCATAGTGTAGGCCTTCTCTTTGATCTTCCGTCAAGAATATAACAATAAGCATCTGAGATAATAGCTGCACAGTCTAAAACAACACTGTTAGATAGATGATACCCGTGTTATCATCATCACCAAAATCATTAGAGGGATCATGAGCTTTCAATCTCCCTCTTTTTGGTGAATGATGACAACACGGGTATTTGCAGGGAATTAAACTAACAGTGCAAGATATGAAAAACATCACAGATAGCATATATAGGAGACATGCCTCCTAATAATAATAGTTCACCAACGAATAACGAGTACGATAGAACGAAGTTCGAAAAGACGCACGAGATGATAAAAACAGGCAAATAAAGAACGAAACCACCCAAGCAAATCTCCGCGATCATCTAGATCTCCCCCCCCCCTTTGGCATCAGGATACCAAAAAGAGAAAAGAGAGAGCTACGTCCCATGGAGCAAACTCTAGGCCTGGGTGTCCTCGTCTTCCTCTTCCGCTTCATCCTCGGTGACATCCTCCATGTCCTCATCATCATCCACACCGATATCCCAGTCAACATCGCGGTTGTTCCAGTTCTTGTAGGCAATCCTGGGAGGAGGAAGTGGTGGCACATTGGGAGCACCAAGAGCAGTCATGATGTGGTGCTGGTTCTCGAGGATGCTGCGGCGCTCCACATAGGCGCTGTAGTTCTCCTTGTGGAGGCACACATTCATGCACAACACCTTCTCAATTGCGCGAACAAGCCATGAGCGCTTCTTCTTGCCAGGGGGAGGAGGACGCATGCGAGGATCACGGTGGCCTTGACCTGTGGCACCCACATCATGTGCAGCTTGCTGTGTGTGAGCTGCCTTCTTGTACAGCATAACATCCTTGTGGTCCTCACAGTCCAGCTCCAGGTCCTCACGGAGTGCCTCGGGATAGCAAGCTTTGATGAGCTTCATTATGTACGGGGCATATGGGGGCACTTTGTGGTGGAAGAGAGCAAAGTGGATCTCATTGAAGATGAAATCCATCACATCAACCTTGTGTGCCTCCAGGTCATCCATGTCACCCTCAGTGAAGGTCAGGTAGGCGTGGTACATGAGGTTGACCAAGCCACCACAAATAGCATCATTATTGCCACCACTTGGGGCAATAGACTCCCTGAACATACACAGCAGGATGTCATATATGGGATACAGCTCTTTGGCCGAGCCAATCACACCTGTGGAACCATACAACTCAGCCAGCCTGTTCTTCTCATACTCAACCCCGTGAATATGCATGCGGTGACCCTGGGGAGTGTTGAGGCCAGCAAAGGGGTACCCGAGCGCAGTAGCAAAATCATGGAAGTTGGCGGTGAGCAAGTGGGGGCCAGACATCCAAGACATCCCAATCTCCTCAGAATCATCAATGACAAGAGTGGCGAAGAACTGCTGGATGAATGTGGTGTTGTAGGAGCATCTAGTCTCCATAAGAGGGCGCAGACCAAGGAGTTCCGCCAACTGGACTGAGTTGTTGAAGTAGGCAGGATTGGCAGTCAGATGAGCGAAGTTGATAACCTTCATTGGGCACACCGGCTTGCTCATGACAGTGTACACTTTCTTGAAAAGGGTCTCCTGCTCAACGTGCCAGAAGCAGGAATCAATAGTGGGGTCTTGAGGACCCTCAGTGTACCAGGCCTTGCCACGCCATGCCTTGAACTCGGGGATGGACATGGTGGCCAGGTTCAGAGCAGATTTCCCTTGCTGCTTCCCAGCTTTGCGAGCAGCCCTGTCAGCATCACGTTGGCGCTCATATTCCTTCTCAGCATCCCTCGCACGCCGGCGAGTCTCATTCTCATCCACATAGGTCTCCTCCTCATTTTCCCTCAGGTGACGGAGTCGCTTGCAGGAACTGGTCAGCTTGCCGGGCCTAGAGCTTGAGCCATCTGCGAGGAAAGCAGAAAAGATGCAAAGAAAACCAAACAAGAATAAAAAACGGGGGCTCACGAATTGTGGAAATGGAGAAAGTGGATCTCTGTTCAAGATTCAGTACAGGCCGGAAATTCCGGTCTAGGGTTCGGAAATTCCGGAGGGCGGAAATTCCGGCCTGAGGGGAAATTTCCGGGGGGCGGAAATTCCGGTCCTGGGGCAGAAATTTCCGGCCTTTGGGATTTTCGAATCCGGATCTGAATCTGGGCCTATAACGAATCTAGAACGAGGAATCTAGTATAGAGATGAAACCTAGAGAATAGGTGATACTTGTGTGAACAAATAACCGTGCAATACCATGAAGAACACTAGATATGAGATCAAATCATCTAATCAACCTAAGATTACGGAGAAAACGGACACATACCGGGATCCATGAATAGGAATGGACGTGCGATCTCTTGATCCGCAAAAGGTGATTAGAGGACGAGGAGGGGAGGCGAAGGGGCCTCCCGGAGGTCTCGGAGGCGGCGGCGGCTGGAGGAGAGTGGGGGCGAGGGGAGGGAAGCAATCTGGAACTGCTCCCTCCCGTCGCCCTTATATAGCCCCAGACCAACCGCACCGGAAATTTCCGGTATTAAGGTCGGATATTCCGGGGTCCGGAAATTTGGGCCGGAATATTCCGCCCAAATATCCGGTGTGCCTTCTGCGAGCGGGCACGCTGGATAGTTGGGGGATTATTCGAGTCCAATTCGAACCCCGGAAATTTCCGGGGCTTAAGGCACGGAATATTCCGGGTCACCGGAAATTTCCCGCGGAAATTTCCGCTCAAATTTCCGGTGTGCCATCTGTGAGCGGGCACATCGGAAATGGGCGAAATTTCTGAGACAAATGTCTGAGGGCCGGAATATTCCGGGCCCTAGGCCGGAATTTCCGGTGTTCCCACGCCATTCGAGTTTTTGTGGAAGATGGAACAAGTCGTGAGCCTCCAAAAACGAAAAACACAAACGAACGCACGAACACGAAGAAGACATAAAAACACATCAAGTGCAAATAAAAAAGAAAAGGTTGGTGGCCGAAGCCACCGTGTTTGAGTGATACCAAGGAGCCGCGAAGATGTATCTTGGACTCAAAAGTATAACTCACGTTTTAAGCACTATAAGTCACAAATTGACTAGATATGCATGACGTTTTGGTTGTTTTGCGCATGATAGGTGGAGTGTTTGTTCATGAGTTGAACTACGCTCCCCCTATGTCCATGCCTGCATCTAAACTAGATAGCACATATAGTGAAGGTACTCATGCAAGGGTTCAAGAGAAGTTAGACGCATCGATCACATTTAGTTCATTCCTCAAACCCCGAAATCTTGGTTCATCAAGGGCCTTCGTGAAGATATCCGCGAGTTGATCCTTGGTTGCTACATAGGAGAGGTCAATATCACCCTTCTCAACATGATCCCGAATAAAGTGATGTCGTATCTCAATGTGCTTCGTCTTGGAGTGAAGAACGGGATTGTAGGCGATCTTGATGGCACTCTCATTGTCGCACAAGAGAGGAACTTTGTCGAAGACGATACCATAATCTCTCAATGTTTGCCGCATCCAAAGTAATTGAGCACAACAACTCGCCGCGGAGATGTATTCGGCCTCAGTGGTGGAGAGTGCAATGCAGTTTTGCTTCTTGGAAGACCAACATACCAATGAGCGGCCAAGAAATTGACAACTTCCGGATGTAGATTTCCTATCCGTCTTCTCTCCCGCATAGTCCGCATCCGATTACCCAATGATCTGAAAGCTTGAACCCTTGGGATACCAAAGACCGAAGTTTGGGGTATGAACTAAATATCGAAAGATACGCTTAACCGCTTCAAAGTGACTTCCTCTCGGGGAGGCTTGAAACCTTGCACATTTACCAACGCTATACATAATACCGGGTCTAGATGCACAAAGGTAGAGCTAAGAGCCAATCATGGAGCGGTATACCTTTTGATCTACCTCTTTACCATTCGGGTCGGGTTTCAAGTCAATAGTCGTGGACATGGGAGTCTTCATAGGTTTGGCATCGTGCATGTTGAAGCGCTTGAGCATGTCTTGAGTATACTTGGCTTGCTTGATGAATGTGCCTTCGGGATGTTGCTTGATCTCAAAGCCAAGAAAATACTCTAATTCTCCCATCATTGACATCTCGAATTTATCCGTCATAAGCTTGCAAAACTCATCATTGAATGCGATGTTAGTAGAACCAAAGATGATATCATCCACATAGAGTTGGCATATGAACAAGTCACCTCCAACCTTTTTGGTGAAAAGGGTGGGATCGATTAAACCAACATTGAACCCACGATCTACCAAAAACTCTTTAAGGTGCTCATACCATGCACGTGGAGCTTGTTTAAGCCCATATAGCGCCTTATCGAGTTTGTAGACATGATCGGGGTGGTTGGGATCTTCGAAACCCGGAGGTTTCTTGACATAAACCAACTCGTGGATGGGACCATTCAAAAATGCACTTTTAACATCCATTTGTTGCAATTTAAAGTTGTGATGAGAGGCATATGCAAGTAAGATGCGAATAGATTCAAGACGAGCACCGAGAGCGAATGTTTCACCGAAATCGACACCTTCGACTTGAGAGAAGCCTTGAGCAACCAATCTAGCCTTGTTGCGGATGATGATGCCGTCCTTTTCTTGTTTGTTCTTGAAGATCCACTTAGTGCCGATGACGTTCTTGCAATCTTTGGGCCTTGGTACCAATTTCCACACCTTGTTGCGCCCGAAGTTGTTGATTTCATAGTGCATAGCTTCAAGCCAATCTTGATCTTCAAGAGCTTCATAGACCTTATTTGGCTCAATGTGAGAGACGAACGCATGAGCTTTGCTAAAATCCGCTAGTTGCCTCCTTGTGACGACCCTTCCACGAACTTGTCCAAGAATCATGTCCTCCGTGTGACCGGCACGAGCGAGATTATCTAGCCTTCTCTTTGCCCTACGAGCTAGCATCTCCTCCAAAGTTTCCTTGGATAGCACTTGATCATCACCTTCATCATCGGAGACATGTCCACCTTGATCTTGATCATCAACGGGAGGTGGATCCCTTATGTTCCGAGCTGTATCATCACCATGTGTATCTTGTTCCTCATTGTGAGCTTGGCCTTCATCACGAGCTTGGCCTTGATTGTTAGCTTGGCCTTGTGGTGAAGCATGAGGGCTTGGTGCATCTTGTTGGGTAGCTTGGTTATCAATGGATGTAGTCAATGGCTCCACTTGAGTGGGGCATAGTCCTTCTCCCTCCGTCATCCGGTAACCCTCAATGGGGATTATTTCACCAATCCCCATTCTTCTTATGACGATGGGAGGAATTGCATCTCCTACAATACCATGATTTATACGGCCCCCTTGGGACCCATTATCCTCATCAAATACCACGTCTATAGCTTCTTCAACTTGTCCGGTGGACTTGTTATAGACTCTATAAGCATGAGCGTTTGAGGCATAGCCAACAAAGATACCCTCATAAGATTTAGTCTCGAACTTAGACAAGCGTTTCCCTCTCTTGCGAATGAAGCATTTGCATCCAAAGACCTTGAAGTATGAAACGTCCGGCTTCTTGCCCGTGAGAATCTCATAAGGGGTCTTGTTCAAGATCTTGCGGAGATATAATCGGTTGCTAGCGTGACAAGCGGTGGAGACGGCCTCGGCCCAAAAATTATAAGGAGAAGAGAACTCCGCAATCATGGTTCGAGCCGCATCCATAAGAGTCCGATTCTTTCTCTCCGCCACACCATTTTGTTGAGTGGTGTAGGGAGTGGAATATTGATGAGCAATGCCTTCCTCACTAAGAAATCCCTCCACGGTGTAGTTCTTGAACTCGGAGCCATTATCACTTCGGATAGCCATGATGCTTGTATTATGTTGCCTTTCCACCAAAGTGATGAACTCGATGACCCGCTTTTGAGTCTCACTCTTTCTCTTGAAGAAGTACACCCAACAATATCGTGAATAGTCATCCACAATCACCAAGCAATACTTCTTTCCTCCAAGACTATCATATGATAGAGGACCAAAGAGGTCCAAGTGAATGAGCTCGAGGATTCTTGAGGTGGTGATGATGTTCTTGGTTGGGTGAGCTTCTCCATGTTGTTTTCCAAGAACGCAAGAGCTACACACACGATCTTTGGCAAACTTAGCATTCGTTAGTCCTAGAACATGATTGCCACTTTGAAGGTCATGCAACGTCCTCATATTGGTGTGGGCTAACCGGCGATGCCATAGCCAACCCACATCAACTTTAGCCTTTAGACATGTCGCGGCACACGTGTCTCCTTTAGAGAAGTCCACTACATACATGCCGTTCTCGACATGCCCAACAAAGGCTACTTTAAGAGTCGTTTCCCAAGTGACAATCACATTCTCCTTATTAAAGAAAGAGGTAAAACCACTTTTAGCAAGTTGAAGAACCGAGATGAGATTATAGCCAAGGGACTCAACAAGAAGAACATTCTCAATTGACAAGTCATTCGAGATTGCTACCTTGCCTCGTCCCAATACCTTTAGTTCGGAGTTGTCACCAATAGTAACGCAATTGAGATGAGGTAATGGGGGATGAATATCACTCATTGCGTCATTGCTTCCGGTCATATGTTGGGATGCACCACTATCCACCGTCCATTTGCTCGAACCGGAAGCACTTCCCTACAATAGATTAGTTTCTTGATTTAGGGACCCATCTTTGAATGGGTCCTCTCATGTTAGCGACAAGGGTCTTAGGAACCCAAATACTCCAATGATAATCGTCACCATAAGAAGTACCAACATATTTAGCATATACATGACCATCTCTAGACTTCATAAGAACATAAGATGGATTATATTTCCCGGCAAAGTTATTGTGAGTGGTGCTCCCCCTAGAGGTCTCACCACCCACAATGGTGTTGGTCTCCTTCCTTTTGGTCACCTCTCCCTCTTTCACAAATCTTACTTCTTGTGAGGGGGAGGTGACTCTCTTCTTGTTCTTCTTCTTGTACTTCTTCTTTGACTTGGCTATATAGCCAAGTCCCTCCTTTCCATTGTTGGATCGTTGTGAAGCAATCTCATGGGGATTCTTCTCATTTCCTACAAGATTAGTTGCACTACAAGCATTTCTAGGCAAGACATTCAAGATAGAGGGTGAAGTGGACACAACTTGCTTGCTTGATAGTTGGGCTAGAAGATTGTCACGAGATTTTGGTTAACTTGTCATGAATTTCCTTAAGAGACATGAACTCCTTTTCAAGTTTTTCATGACGAGTGCCAAGTTCCTCGTGAGCAATTCCTAGCTTCAACTCTTCATGTTCAAGAGTTTTAATTAAAGCAAGAGATTGTGCATTTTCTTTCCTTAGCTTAGAGACACTTATGGCAAAATTTTCTTCAAGACAAGACAATTTCTCCTCAAGTGAGGCACGAATGGGACGCTCATTTTCAAGGGCTTTTTCAAGCTCTCGCTCATTGCAAGTTTGACCTCCATGGCTTTCTAAGGTCATGATGATCTCCTCCTTTTCATCAACAAGAGAGTTAGCCTCATCAAGTTGCCTCAAAAGATAGTTCACCTTTTCCTTAGTCTCACCTTTAAGGCTATATAGCCATATGCTTAACCCATTAGACTCACTATCCTCCTCACAAGCATTTTCAACACAATCCAATAGCGTAGGAGGGTTAGTGATAATGGTCTTGGGATTGGGAGAGCATACCGAAGTGGCTTTTGCCATAAGACACGTAGGTCGGGTAGCCACATTCTCATTGGGGGATTCGAATAGAGAGATCGAAGGTGATGATGCGGTGGCCTTGGCGATGTGAGCAACTCCAACTACCTCATCTTCTCCTTCATCTCCGGAGATGTAAGTCTCAAGAACCGCCCCTTCTTGAACATAGAGAGCCCTTGGCACCTTCCTAGCGAAGTTCTTGTTTTGTGGAGGCTTGGTCTTGTTTTTGCGAACAAGCTTGCCTTCGTTCTCTTCTCTAGGTTCAAAGGGGCACTCCTTCACGAAGTGGTTTGCGCTAACACAATTGTAGCATGTCCTTGGGCGCTCCCCCTTCTTCTTGTAGTTCTTGTTTCGTGGAGGTCTCGGAGAGCCGGCTTTTTGAGCTTCCCATCTCTTCCAATATCCATGCATAGCGAGAGCAATGCACTTGTGAGCTCCCGTATAGGTGTCTTCATAGTCCTCTTCATCATCATCTTCTTCTTCACTTTCATCAACTCGAGCCATTGCCTTTTACTTCAATGCAAGATTGGGAGACTTTCCCATCCCTCTAGAGCGAGCTAGAGCATCATCCGCACTCTTGTGTGAGAGAGAGATTGCGATGAACTCACTAAGAACACCAATGGAGTTGAGAGTGTTGTAGTCCGCTCTTGTCCGGATACTAGTGGAGAGATTCTTCTCGAAGGGTGTGATAGCCTTGACAAATTTCCTCTTTATCCACTCACCGGTGATCTCTTCCTTGCCAAAGTCTCTCAGTTGATTGGCGAGAGTGACAACTCTTCTATAGAGCTCTTCAGGAGTCTCATCCTCTTGCATAACGAAGTTCTCGGAGTTGTCAATGGCCACATCATACTTGGAAGATTGAATGCTAGCATTTCCTTGAAACAAGGTGTCAAGTTTGTCCCAAGCTTCCTTGGCGGTCTTGCAACCACGGATGTGAGTGAGATGCTCCCTTGGGAGAGCCTTCTGGATAATTACAAGAGCAGTTTTGTTGAGTTGAGATTCAACATCCTCCCTTGGAGTCAAGTTGCTTGGGTCATGAGGATGAAATCCATGGATCACGCTTCTCCACAATGCGGTACACGATCCTGAAATGTGAGATTCCATTTCAAACTTCCAAGAGGAAAATTCGTTAGTGTTAAGGATGGGTGGAACTCCAACATTAAGGATGTGTGGCATGGAAACGATTGGGTGGATAGAATCATAGTTTTTTGGTGGTGGAACTTTTGAACTGGACCCCGAACCATTAGCCGTTTGAGACTTGGAGCCACCGTCACTCTCCTTAGCTTTGGCTTTAGCTTTTTGTGCGGATTTAGCCTTAGCTTTGGCAATGTTCTCTTCGAGTTCGGAATTATCCGGAATCATTTCCTCATCCGAACTATCCTCATCCGTGACATGGGGAGAGTGCGAAGGCCCCTTGGTTCTACCCATCATGTTCTCCAACATCTTCTTGATGGAGGAAACCTCCGAGCCCACACTAGAGCTAACCTTGGACAATTGGTTTTGAATGGTACAAACCGTTGTCTCTAGGTTGGCTATAGTGTCGGCCATTTTGGAGAGCTCCTCCTTAGAAGATTCGGGATCATCTCCGTTGACCATGATTACTCTTAGGCGGTTAAGCCCGATAAAAGAGCCGAGGCTCTGATACCAATTGAAAGTGCAATATGGTCAACTAGAGGGGGGTGAATAGGTGACCTACAAATTTTACTTCTTTTTTCACTTTTAATGGGGGCTTTAGGAAAGTAAATTCTTGATTATCTAAATGTGCGACTAAGTGAACACCCTAGGTGGCACGGAACAAGTAGCAGCGGAAATAAAGGAACGGTACAAGATAACAACAAGTGAAAAACACGGAGACAAGGATAGGTTTCCCGTAATTCCTTCTTAAAAGAAGTACGTCTACGTTGGAGAGGTGGGGAGCCACCTAGGCGCTCCTCAATAGCACGGATGTGCACACCTTGTTCTCCTTGAGCTTCTCCGGTGAGGGAGATTCTTGTTTCCACTATGAGGTCGACTTGAAGGCGTTGACCAAACCTTTACAAGGGGTTGAGGATACTCCACAAGTGAGATGGAGGCTCTCAACAATCGAAGCTTCTTGCTACAAGGTGGAAGCTACAAGCACTAGGGTTTCCCTTGGATGACAAAGCAACCAAGAGATTACAAGATCCCAAGAGTTGTGGTGTGGGTACACACGTTTTGGCTTGGTGGAAAGGTAGATCTAGTCCTCCTCCATGAGATCCTTGAAGGGCATCGAGTTTGGTTGGAGGAGGAGGGATATCGGGGCGTTTTGAGCTCTACACCAATGGAGGAGAGAGAGGAATGGACGAGCACATATCTAGAGGAAGAAGACAGCTATTTATAGGCTCCTCCAATTTCTGACCGTTGCAGTCCTGTAGGACCGGAATATTCCGGTGTAAGCACCGGAAATTTCCGGTCTGCCTGGGCCGGATTTTTGAATAGTCCGGGGGGCGGAATTTTGAAATATCCGGGGGCGGAAATTTCCGCCCCAATACTCCGCCCCCCTCTCTGCGCGCGGGCACCAGCTCGTTGACAAAAATTGCTAAGGACCAGGGGCCGGATATTTGCACCGGAAATTTCCGGGGCAAATTTCCGCCCCAGCTTCTGTGCGCGGGCAGCAGCCAATTGGTGAAAACTTCTAAGGACCACAAGACCGGAATATTGGAATATCCAGGGCGAGGATAATTGAAATATCCGGGGCCGGAAATTTCCGGACAGAATTTCCGCCCCCATCTCTGTGCGCGGGCAGCTGAGAGTGCTCCATTTTCTGCTAAGTCCCAGAGGGCCGGATTTTTGCACCGGAAATTTCCGGGGCAAATTTCCGCCCTGGCTTCTGTGCGCGGGCAGTGAAAACACTTAGTCATTTTGGAGATGCCAGAAGAGGGCCGGAATATTCCGGTGCTGGGGCCGTATATTCCGCCCCAAGGACACCGGAATTTCCGGGCTGCATACTGAAAAATCCGGTGGCAGTTAATCAAGAGTGTAGGCCTTCTCTTTGATCTTCCGTCAAGAATATAACAATAAGCATCTGAGATAATAGCTGCACAGTCTAAAACAACACTGTTAGATAGATGATACCCGTGTTATCATCATCACCAAAATCATTAGAGGGATCATGAGCTTTCACTATCGTCCTCCTCGAGCTCACCCAGCAGCCGAGAAGCTCGGGAGGCCATCAATTTCGCGCCGGACGTCGCCACGGCCGCCGCCGGAATTCCCTCGCCTCCGGCGATTGCCGACTCCCCTCGCCGCCCCGACCACCTCATCACGTTCGCGGTGAGCACCCGAGCACGCCGGTGCCCTCCTCCTCCTCCCTCCCCCTCCGGTTCTCTCCCTCGCCGCCGATGTCGACAACCGCCGCCGCGCCCGAGCTCGCTGGCGCGAGCTCCGGCGACCAACCGGCCAGCCGCGACCACCCCCAGGTCCCACGCGACCTCCTCTAGCTTGTGGTGTGCTTGGATTCGAAAGTCCCGTGCCAAATTCTTCAATTGCATCGGAGCAGAGAGGATTTGGGCACGGGGTGATGTCACAACGACATCATGCTCACGTCAGCAGCAGTTTCTGTTTTTTTCCTTTAAATGAATATGTACTGCCACGTGGACCCCACCTAGGTTTAAATTACAGAAAATTAACTAATATTGTAAATGCAATATCTTTTTATTGGTACATCAGAAAAATGTGTTCAATATACCATTTTGTTCAGAAAAATATAATCTATATGGTTATATCATTTGCACACATTTTTGACAAAGTTGAATTTTGAGCATTATTTAAATCATTTAAAATAAAGAAAATAAGTTTTTATTCAAGAAAATTAGAAAATTACAAGTTATATGTCAAAATGTTTAGAATGACAAATGCAACCTAGTTATGGTGTTTTCAACCCCTTTTGAGCAATTAAAATTAGTGTCACTTTCAGAATTGCCCGAATCGGCCTCCAAGGTCCATTTCGGGACTAAATTCACTAAAACTGTTTAGTTAACATATGAACCCTAGCAACCCATGAAACATGTTTAGGGCTTCTCTTTAATGCATTCAAATGTTCATGCATACATATTGAGCATTGCATCGATGCCTGTTTTGAGTGTTGTTCTCCCTCTTTCTGGTGTTTGCTCCTATCGGTAGACCTCGAATCCGGAGAGACGTTCAACACCCCTGTTGCCGAATACTTGGTCTAAACAACCAAGTCAAGCACTTATCCCTGAAGCTTTATCTGGTTTTCTTGAAGCAAGGCAAGCATAACCTCTTATCTGCCCATATATGTTTTTGAAATGTTTTCCTTCTCGTACGATGCATGTTTTTACAAAGTATCTTGAGTCAATAGATAGAGTTATCCTATTTATTTGCATAACCCAGATATCATGATTCAATGCTCCTAGCAGACATAGGATTTGTTTGTGTGTATCGCCAGAGCCTCAAATATGCCATGCTTAGTCATACATGTCTGTTGATCTCTGCTCCATCCGGTTTAAGAATCAGAGTTACGAAATGAATCTAGTATGACAGGATGACGTGGTAAGGTTTGATATGTGTGGTTAATATGATTAAAGTCTTGGATGAGTTGCCACATGGGATGTGGTGATTTGCCTCGTTCATGCCCCAAGGAGCGAGTTCTCGCCTTTGAAGCCAAGACTGATCGTGCAACCACACGGGGATTGGATTCCCCTCGGTTTCAACTTGTCTAGTTTGTTCCATGAGTTTCCTAGTTCGGGCGTTCCATTTGGATTTGCTGGGGATATTAAAACGTTTTCAAAACTAGGACGTGGTGGTGTATCGGCGCTCTGCGGGTAGGTAACCGTCGAGCATTACGCACAACGATAGAGACCCGGCAGGAGATGGCCACTCCCTATTGGCGGTCCATCTCTACTCGGAGCGACTCATGGAATAGGCGAAGCAAGGGAAAGATCGTGGTCAGCCACCCTCTGCCGGCACATCGTCGGAATTGTGCCAATAGCTTGGCATTAAGAGTCGACTGGTACGTGTGGGTAAAGTTTTACACCCCTGCAGGGTTTAATCTTTTCGAAAAGCCGTGTCCGCGGTTAAGGACAACTTGGTGACGGATCCTGAGATCATAGATAACTTGAACATGACGTAAAAGATGTTTCCAATGAATGTTTAGTTTTAAGAGGTGGTTCCAGTTATCGGTGCTGAAGATGATGCTTCGAAGGTTCTAAAGGCAATACCCATAAAAGGGTGTTCTTTTAAAAGATTTGTGAAAATCTTCTCAGTCTCCCTCTATTCGAAACAAAGTTGGCTTTACGCAAAACAACCTTCATAAACCCTTTATGAACAAGCAGATATTTAATAGGTTAACTAAGTCTTGTTGAGTACCTCCCGTACTCATGTTTGCTTCAATTTGGTTCAGGTGAAGTTCCATACCTTTGGTGGTGTTTCAACGTGGACATCGACAGATAGTTTGGGGTTTCCCAGGTAGCAGCTTGGAATCTATGGGCTGGGACGTCGCCTTATGTTGTGGCCTCTTAGGCCTTTTTGGTTCTTGTTGAATAGCAACATAATTTGCTTTCCGTTGTCTGATGTAATGTTGGGTCGTGTGACCTCTGTTTGTAAGCTATACTCTAGTATTACTTGCTTAATAAAGCTTCATGTTTAGAGTACTGCTTTGATCGGTTGTTGGTTTCGAGCCCGTTGTTATACAGTTTTGGCTATGCCTGCATAGTTGTCGCAGTCAAGGGTGGAGCCGATGATCCATGTCCGAGCCCGCCCTCCGATGTGATTCGGCCTGGGGCGAGGTAACCCTAGTAACCCTCGATTGTTGTTGCACTTTCTGGACACATAGCAGCTCTGTATAACTTTGGTCCCATTCCTTCAGTTTCATCCGACTCGTGGACACTTGGGTATGCATAATTGGTTATGACTAGCATGGATACAAGGAGTAGTAGACCGGGGATCCGGACTACGTGCCGATGAATCCGGTCTGCCTGCCGTTGTTTGTTGTGGCCGGGGCTGGTAACCATGAAGCCCTTGTGAGTCCATTGCTAGGAGCACATGACAGTTTGTATATCTCTGAGTTCGAGGTCTGACACGGAGCCCCCTCTTCAGAGAAACCATAGCCCCGTGGGAAAAAGATGGAACTGCCGTTTTGGCCCTCTACTTGAGCCGGAAAGGGGTAGCAAAGTGGAACCAATTTCTTGTTTGTGTTAGGTTAGGCCCAAGGAACACCCAAGAAAATGGTTGGGCCCACCTGTTGGCAAGATTCCCCGAGTTCCATCAGTTTAAGTAGTTTCGGGCTCTAAGTCGTCTTGGAACCCGCCAGAGAGAATATTACGCGCCGGTGAAGCAATAACAGAGAGAGAGAGGGAATCTAAGACCCATGACACACTATACACATACATGGTATGGCATACCATGGTGTATTTGGTGGCATTCACACGATCTGGAGGACCCTCTCCAGAGAAACAATAGCCCGCTGGGAAAAAGACGAAACTGCCGTTATGGCCCCTTTACGTGAGCCGGAAAGAGGTAGAAAAGTTGAACCAATTACTTGGTTGTGTTAGGTTAGGCCCAAGTAACACCCAAGACAATGGTAGGTCCCACCTCTTTGCAAGATTCCCCCCCCCCGCCCCCCATTCCGTGAGATCCGGGAGTTTCAGGCTCTAAGTAGAACCCACAAAAGAGAATCTGACGCCGGTGAAGCCATAACACAGGGAGTAGGGAATCTTGGGCATACAATAACCATGCCACACTTTAAAACACACAAGGTATGGCATACCGTGGGATTTGGTGGCATTCATACGATTCGGATGCCCCTCTCTAGAGAAACCATAGCCCCGCTGGGAAAAAGACGGAACTGCCGTTCTAGCCCCTCTACATGAGCCGAAATGGGGTAGCAAAGCGGAACCAATTGCTTGGTTGTGTTAGGTTAGGCTCAAGTAACACCCAAGACAATGGTAGGTCCCACCTATTGGCAAGATTCCCCCCAATCCGTGAGATCTGGGAGTTTCGGGCTCTAAGTAGTCCTGGAACCCGCGAAAGAGAATGCGACACCGGTGAAGCCATAACACAAAGAGTGAGGGAATCTTGTGCATAAAAGACCCATGCCACAATCTAACACACATGGTTTGGCATACCCTAGGATTGGGTGGGAATTCAGACGCTCCGGAGCCCCTCGCCAGAGAAACCCCTGGTGTGCGGCAGAAAAAGAAGAAACTGCTGGCCTGGCCCCTCTACGTGAGCCAGAAAGGGGTAGCAAAGTGGAACTAATTGATTGGTTGTGTTAGTTTAGGCCCAAGTAACACCAAATAAAATGGTAGGACCCACCTATTGGCAAGATTCCCCCTGTTCTATCAGATCCAGGAGTTTCAGGCTCTAAATAGTTTTAGAACCCGTTAGAGAGAATCCTACGCCGGCGAAGGCCAAATTAACCCTAGCCCCGCTGGTGGTATTCAGAAGATCCAGAGCCCCTCTCCGAAGAAACCCTAGCCCCGCTGGGAAAAAAAGACGGAACTGCTGTTCTGGCCTGTCTACGTAGCCAGAAGGGGGTAGTAAAGTGGAATTAATTGCTTGGTTGTGTTAGGTTAGGCCCAAGTAACAACTAAGACAATGTTAGGGCCCACCTCTTGGCAGGATTACCCATGTTTCGTCACATCCGGGAGTTTCGGGCTCTGAGTAGTCCTTGAACCCGCCAGAGATAATCCGACGCCGGTGAAGCCATAACACACCGAGTGAGGGAATGTTGGGCATCCAAGACCCATGGAACACTCTAACACACATGGTATGTCATACCATGGGATTTGGTGGCATTCAGGCGATCCAGAGCCCCTTCTCCGGAGAAACCATAGCCCCGCTAGGTAAAAAGACAGAACGGACGTTCTGGCCCCTCTACGTGAGCCGGAAGGGGGTAGCAAAGTGGAACAAATTTCTTGTGTTAGGTTAGGACCAATGAGCACCCAAGAAAATTGTAAGGCCCACCTCTTGGCAAGATTCCCTCGCTTCGCTGGAACATTGATCTGTTGACCAGAAGTCAACCTTTTGGTCTACCCCTATGACCAGCGTCGGAAAGGGTAGACCTCAATACTATTTTGCTTGGTTGTGTTAGGTTAGACCTAAGCTACATTAATAACCAAAATCTAGGTATACTTTAAAAAATATTCCCTCCGGTTTGCCTGAATGGGGGAGCATCGACGGTTCGAGACCTATAAGTGTAGTGCATAACCCTCCTATGTGATGCCGGTGAAACCAGTCACACCTATGGGTAGTATACTGCCCCCTCCCCACCTCGAACCCATCACAGGTTTATAAGTATTCTTAGTGCCCCACCATGGTTTACGTAGGATTCCGACACTTTAGAGCCCAACGCTTCACTAGAACATTGATCTGTTGACCAGAAGTCAACCTTTTGGTCTACCCCTATGATCGCGTCGGAAGGGGGGTAGAACACAATACTATTTTGGTTGGTTGTGTTAGGTTAGGCCATAACTACATTCATAACCAGAAACTAGTTATACTTTTAACAGTGTTCCCTCCGTTTTCCCCGAAAGGGGGGGTGGCATCGACGGTTTATAACTAAACTGGAGTAGTACATATATATTAGTAAGTATAGATCATTGCATTACAATTAAAAATACGGCAGGAAATATAAATTAGACCTAAACTATCCTAGACACCGGTCCGGCCGTCCTCCTCCTCGTCGCTCCCTGCCATGCTGGCCTGGTCATTGTTCGGCGCCATGGACGGGCCAGCCTCATCGTCGTTCGCTACCGGATCGGGGTGGGCCACCTGTGCGAGACAACGCTGATGGCTAGGTTGAGACTCCAAGTGCATAGTGTGTAGCTAGTGGCAAGCCATCTTCCCCACGAGGGTGACTCGAGGGTTTATATCGAACTCTTGGGGAGCCAGTATTTCAACAGTTGTCTTCCAAGCTTCCTCCAGGATCCTGCAAACAAGTAGAGAATTTTGTGCCCCCAACCTCACCAAGTGGTTGTCAAGCACAAGGTGCGAGACTTCTAAATTGCAATGCAAAACTGAAAGTAAATGTGCAATAATTAAATCTACTACTAAATGCAAATGAGAAAATAAATACGCAATGGATTGTTTTTGTATTTTTGTGATGCAAGTTGTGATGGAGATAATGTAAATTCGAATTGGAGATGCAAGTAAAGTAAAAAAGTGCAAGTAAAGTAAATTGCAGCAAAGTAACTAGAGTGTTTTCTTATATTTAAAATAGGTCCGGGGTTCATGGTTTCACACTTGCATTCTCTCAAATAAAGTAGTAGACGGTGGACATAAAGAATTACATGTGAGATTACAATAACATGTTTAACATTGAGTACTTTCATATGGGCATCACGTCCTAGCATAGAGATCTCTACGGTCATATTGATCCCTCTTATACTCCACCAAGATGCGAAATAAATCATAACACCTCGATAATTAAGGAAAAACCAGAGTATAGCTTTAAGCAATGTGACATGAAGTTGAAGTAATAACTTGCTAGATCTAGTCATGAAGATTGATTAGTGTCACTTAAAATCCCCGGTAACAAGGTACTACTTTCTATCCCTAGTGAGGTAACTAAGAAAGGTTTAACAAAACCTAAGTGGATCGCTGAACTTCTGTCACTTTCATAGCACTATCCACCCCCCGTTACTCCAACTAATGCACCCATCACCCCACACACGCTCTCAAGAACTAGATCGATCAAAGCTAGCAAATAAGAACGGGGTACATAAGATACATCTACTCAAATAACTCAAGAGAAACAATTGCAATCTCAGATTCAATAACTCATAGAAAAGATCCACCATATAGGAATTACAACGGTGACCGTAATCATGTGAGGCAGCTCATACGGATCTAATTAGTGAAGCACATAGAGAGAGAGATACAAGTGCTACTTCCACAAACCCATAGCCCTGGGGTGGACTACTCCCTCTTCATGGAGATGTCGATGGAGATGACGTTGGAGGGGTAGGAGATCACACCGGCGGCGCCCCGCCGGAGTTTTCCCCCTCCAATCTGGAACTCCAGGTCTCTGTTTCGGTGTTTCGGCGGCGCTCCCCTCCGTAAGGGTACGGGGACCCTTTTTATAGTCGGTTTTAGGTCAAGACGGAGTCGATAAGTCGAAGATGGAAGGAATTGGGGCCACAGGGGCCAAAAGGGGGCCTCTCACGCGGCCAAGGAATCTGGCCGCGTGGAGGGTCCTCTTTTGGGTCTCCTTGCCCAATTCTCGTGGATCCTTCGGCCGCAAATCTTCTCCTTCCAAGAAAATGACCCCCGCAGATTTTCAGGTGATTTCGCGGAAGTTTGCCTCCTGAAACGTCAAAAATATAGAAAACGGGGTTTCTGACAGGCAGGGTTAATTCCATAATAGTTGGGGGACTTTGTAATTTAACCCCAAAATACTATAAAACATTGAATTATACCCTTATATGATGCAATATGTAATAGAAAACCATGTGAAAATATGCAAAATTCATCTATGCATTTTACATGCATCAACATCCCCAAGCTTAACCCATGCTCGTCTTCGAGTATGAAGATGATAAAACTAAGATGGGTTTTGCATATTGAAACAATCATGGGATATCAAGGAGGATTATTCATGGTACATATAGTCAAATGATTAATACTAGAAATGAGTAGCAATATACAATTCATGTTGTAAGAAATATCAAATATGCAAGCAAATATGCTTCATGAAAGTTCACAATGTGTATAATGAAATAAAAGCACTATGGACCAAATGCATACACAAAATGAAAAATAAAATCCTATATTGGTCAAAGAATAGCATAATGGAGAATAGAAAATATGGCGGACACTTTGGAGAAAATTGAGTAGAGGTAAAACATGATCAAGTCTTATTTAGCCTCTAAATTATTCAACTAAAATTACTAATTGAAATGTGGTATCCATTGATTTAGGACTCTCATTGCCCCTTTATCACTAGCATCTTAAAATTGTGAGTATTGAAGTAATGAGTATGACAAGGTGGTTGAAAGCCTCATGCCCCTTGAGTGTGAAAACCTACTCCATGATTACTCAACTTAAGATTCCTAATAAGCTTTGTACAATCATAATAAGTATTAATGACATCATAGAGAACCGCAAAGAGGTACCTCTTTCCCCATGACATGGAAAAAAGCCCATGTTACAATGACAAGATGAACAAACGGAGTAGACTCATCATCCTTTTTATTTTCATTCACTATTATGCATAGCTTCTTATTTTATTATAGGATGTGTTGTAGAGTCACTCAAGCTGTAAGTAAATTTCCACCATGATAAAGCATGGCTTGGGTTAGCGGCCCAATGTGTTTCTCTAGTCATATAGATACTTACTCATCAAAACTTACTATTCCTCTATTTCATTTCGGCATGGCAGGAGTCCAAAAACAAAAGTACATGATATCAACCAAATGTAATTTTTTTTGTGCAATGTTGAAAGCTTTCCGGTGATACACGTTTATAGCTAGCTCCCAACCACACACTTGTCAAACGCAAAACTTGTGGCTCCCATTACTGGGTCATGTTTATTAGATGCATAAAAAGTAAAGTGTGCCTTCAAAAGTTCGTGAGAGTCCTATCCCAAGTTCAACCCATGACAATTAATGAAGTGAATATCTTAATTTAGAACATAAATAACACAATAACATGGTGAACATACTCGGAATAGCAATGAAGCTAATGGGAAGATATGGTGGACTCACTGAAAATACTTGGCTAAGGAGTGTTGGAAACAAGTTTTTACTTGTTGGAATTTTTAAATTTTTGGGCTAGCAAGAGGGAGATAGTTGACCAGCTACTATGCATGCATATGTCCATAGAACTACTCATTTCATGACAAAATAAATAAACCAGCAATTAACATCAAGCACATGAATAAGAGATAGCTCAAGACAACATTATTGCAAATTTCTACACATAAAAAGCCTATAAATCATGCAAACATATGTAGCTCTTCAAATCAACCATGGCATCCCTATTCCAAGTCATAATACTAGCATCCAATACATTCCAACCCCAAACTCCAGTAGCTCAATCTCATATAAAATGATGGTGGTCTTATCAAAACAAAAATAAAAACAAAAACTAGACGCTTCAAGTCTCTACGATAAATGCTTTGCTTAGAAAAACAGAAAGTAGACGTGTGCTAACCAAAAGAGTGTAGCTCCAGTGGGGTGTTCATCACATCCCCAAGCTTATGGCTTTCACCATTCTTGGATGTCTTTAGGCGCAGCTCCTCTATTCCCTGTGAAAAAACTTCACAAAACATGTTTCTCCCATTCTTTTTATGTGGGGTGAGATTAGCAAGGACAATAAAATCACATGCTTGCTGTGCAAAATTCCAAATAAAATGCTCCAGTAGATAGACAATAAGGTTCATTATGTTGTATGTTCACTCTATTGCTTGAAAGAATCATGGAATTCGATTCCCAAGCCCAAAGAGTGCATAAAAAAGAAGAAGGCAGAATCTGTTCAGAAAAGCAGCAGCAGCAAAACGAATGTTTTTCCCTAAGCTAGACTCGTCAAAAAATTAAGCCAGTTTTTGTGCTTACATAGGACGAAAAGTTGCAGAACATACTAAAAAATTAGCTCAATCCGACATACCAATAAAAAACGTAAAAGCATACGGTGAGCAGACTTGTGCTGAAACAGAAATTTCATGCACTATGATAGCAACTTATAAGTCCAAATGGGTTTGACTTGACTCATTATTGAAAACTCCAGAATTAAAAAAAAACTAATCTCTTGAGACAGCAAGAGGACACTAGGAAAATCCAAACAAAAACAACCGGGTTGCCTCCCGTAAAGCTCTTTCTTTATAGCCATATAGCTAGGCTTTACTTACTTGATAATCAAGAGGGATAAAGCTCATGAGGGAGCTTGTTCTTCAGCGTGCCCCTCTTCCTTGGGAAGTGATCCATGCTTTTCTTGTGAGGGAACTGAAACTTGACATTCCCTTCCTTGGAGTCTATGATTGCACCTGTAGTACGAAGAAAAGGTCTACCCAAAATAATAGGACTAGGGGATTTATCCCCCATATCCATAATAATGAAATCAACGGGTACGAAAGTCATGTGCAATTAAATCATAACATCTTTTACTTGTCCTACAGAATTTCTAGTAGAGTTATCAGCAAGGACAAATTCACTTGAGCACTTTTCTAAATTTTCTAGTTCTAGCAATTCATATAATTCTTTAGAGAGTACCGATACATTAGAACCTAGATCTAACATAGCATGGTGAATTTCTTTTCCAATTGAAACTAGCACCTTGGGGATCAATGCATCCCCAAGCTTAGGAGGTATCATGGCCTCATTCTTGTACCTAGCAATTTTTTCTTGCAAGACATGATTAGCAATATAAGATCCAAAGCCAGGTTGATTAACATTTATAGTGGGGTCACTAGCAAATTTTTGTAGAGTAGCAATAAGTTCTTGCAAGCTACTTTTTTCTAAATAAAGCAATGGATCCTTAATTTCAGTAAGCATCATAATTTCCTCTACTTTACTCTCTAATTTAGCTAGCATGCTTGATTCATGAGGACTAATTTCATCTTTGCAAGCAAGATAAGACATATATGGAAGTAAATATTCAGGGTACTTCACTATTTCATTCAAAGTTTCTTCTAAGCTAGTAGGGACATGCTCACTTGTATTCTCAGCAATATGATCAATATTTTCAATAATAGGAGAAGCAATAGTAATAGAATTCATTCCTACACTAGGTTGTGCTTGTGGCTTTCCTGCTGACATGCTTAATAGAGTTGCTTGATTATCAGCTAATTTTGACAATGCTTTATCTAAATTCGAAGATTGAAGTTGCAATCCTTTAATATCACTACTAATGTATGCAATAGACTTATTTAACTCATGTATCATAGCATTGTGACTAGCAACTTGTTCCATAAGAAATTTATTAAACTCAGAAATTTCACTAGAAGGCTTCCACTTATTTTCATTAGCATTAGGATATGGAACAAAAGGTTTATTTGGCACATAAGGAGGTTTACTATATGAATTGTAAGCATTACCAAAACCATTGCTACCATAATTCCTAACAAAATTAACATCCACACTTTCAGAATTACTACCAACTAGCTCCTGCAAAGGCACATTCTCCATATTTTGTTTATTAATAAAAGCAAGAATAGTGTCCATTTTAGAAGACAAATCATTGGTTTCTTCAATTGAGTTTATTTTCTTAGTGGGATTGGGTGCTCTTTCAGTATTCCATTGACTATAATTTTGCAATATGCTTTCTAATATGCTCTTAGCCTCTCCTACAGTTTTACTCATAAAGGCACCTCCAGCAGCAGAATCAAGTATATTTCTAGACATGTAGTTTAGACCATTATAAAAAGAGTGTAGTATGGTCCATTCATTTACTCCATGTGATGGGCATGTTCTAAGCATTAATTTAATTCTATCCCATGCCATGGCTACATGTTCATTATCATTTTGCCTAAATGAGAGGATATTATTCCTATTTTGCAAAATTTTAACGGGAGGATAATATTTCTTAATGAAAGCTTCTTTTAAATCATCCCAAGACTTTATACTAGCTGTAGGTAGTGAAATTAACCATTCTTTAGCCTTTCCTCTAAGTGAAAAGGGAAATAATTTCATTTTTAAAACACTACTTTCCATATTTTTAAATTTTTGCATATCACATATTTCCATGAAATCATGAAGATGCATAGAGGCATCCTCCATAGCACTACCACCAAATTGCTCTCTAGTAATTAAATTCAATAAACCAGGACTTACTTCATAGCTTTCAGCTTGTATTTCAGGTCTAGTAATTGGCCTAGCAATGAATTGTTCATTGGGTGTATTTGTGTAGTCACTTAATTTAGTTCTATCACCCATTTTAACAGTTTTTATGCAATTTTTAATTTTTTATGCAAAACAAAAGTAAAGTAACTAAGCAAATTCGAAATACTAAAATAATCTAGATAACTAAATGCAAAACTAAAATGCAAACTAAAATAAAATATGCAAGACAAAACAAAAACAAGAACAAAAACAAAACAAGACAAGAAACAAAATAATCTACTTGAAAAAAGGTGGAGATAGAAAGGACGGTGCTCACGTAGGTGCAACCTCTCCAAGCTTAGGTGTTTGCACACCTTGTTGGTGATGAAGACTTCTTGTGAGCTCCCTTGGACAACTCCTTCACCTATGGCTCCCCGGCAACGGCGCCAGAAAAACGCTTGATGGCTAGGTTGAGACTCCAAGTGCAGAGTGTGTAGCTAGTGGCAAGCCTTCTTCCCCACGAGGGTGACTCGAGGGTTTATATCGAACTCTTGGGGAGCCAGTATTTCAGCAGTTGTCTTCCAAGCTTCCTCCAGGATCCTACAAACAAGTAGATAATTTTGTGCCCTCAACCTCACCAAGTGGTTGTCAAGCACAAGGTGTGAGACTTCTAAATTGCAATGCAAAACTGAAAGTAAATGTGCAATAATTAAATCTACTATTAAATGCAAATGAGAAAATAAATATGCAATGGATTGTTTTTGTATTTTTGTGATGCAAGTTGTGATGGAGATAATGTAAATTCGAATTGGAGATGCAAGTAAAGTATATTGCAGCAAAGTAACTATAGTGTTTTCTTATATTTAAAATAGGACCGGGGTTCATGGTTTCACACTTGCATTCTCTCAAATGAAGTAGTAGACGGTGGACATAAAGAATTACATGTGAGATTACAATAACATGTTTAACATTGAGTACTTTCATATGGGCATCACGTCCTAGCATAGAGATCTCTACGGTCATATTGATCCCTCTTATACTCCACCAAGATGCGAAATAAATCATAACACCTCGTTAATTAAGGAAAAACCAGAGTATAGCTTTAAGCAATGTGACATGAAGTTGAAGTAAGAACTTGCTAGATCTAGTCATGGAGATTGATTAGTGTCACTTCAAATCCCCGGTAACAAGGTACTCCTTTTTATCCCTAGTGAGGTAACTAAGAAAGGTTTAACAAAACCTAAGTGGATCGCTGAACTTCTGTCACTTTCACAGCACTAGCCACCCCCCGTTACTCCAACTAATGCACCCATCACCCCACACACGCTCTCAAGAACTAGATTGATCAAAGCTAGCAAATAAGAACGGGGTACACAAGATACATCTACTCAAATAACTCAAGAGAAACAATTGCAATCTCAGATTCAATAACTCATAGAAAAGATCCACCACATAGGAATTACAACGGTGCCCGTAATCATGTGAGGCAGCTCATACGGATCTAATTAGTGAAGCACATAGAGAGAGAGATACAAGTGCTACTTCCACAAACCCATAGCCCTGGGGTGGACTACTCCCTCTTCATGGAGATGTCGATGGAGATGACGTTGGAGGGGTAGGAGATCACACCGGCGGTGCCCCGCCGGAGTTTTCCCCCTCCAATCTGGAACTCCAGGTCTCTGTTTCGGTGTTTCGGCGGTGCTCGCCTCCGTAAGGGTACGGGGGACCCTTTTTATAGTCGGTTTTAGGTCAAGACGGAGTCGGTAAGTCGAAGATGGAAGGAATTGGGGCCACAGGGGCCAAAAGGGGGCCTCTCACGCGGCCAAGGAATCTGGCCGCGTGGAGGGTCCTCTTTTGGGCCTCCTTGCCCAATTCTCGTGGATCCTTCGCCCGCAAGTCTTCTCCTTCCAAGAAAATGACCCCCGCAGATTTTCAGGTGATTTCGCGGAAGTTTGCCCCCTGAAACGTCAAAAATATATCCCAAAATACTATAAAACATTGAATTATACCCTTATATGATGCAATATGTAATAGAAAACCATGTGAAAATATGCAAAATTCATCTATGCATTTTACATGCATCAAGCGCCGCCTAGCCCTGACTTGCACCCCCATCCGGTGCAACTCCGCTGCCTGCGAGCAGGCGCGCCCGCGCCTATCGTTGCGTGCGCGCGAGCGGGTAAACAACCGCTGCAACGCCTCCGCGTCCTCAACCCGGTCGCGGTGTGGCTGAAGCGCCTCTCTTCGTGCCCGTGCAGCGTTGAACTACTCGTGCGGCGCACTCTGGGCGTCCATGAACGAGGCGGACTCATCCTCCCTCTGCGTGATGAGGGCCTGCTGCTCGCCGGACGCCGCATTGGCGTTGAGCTGCTCGTAAGCCTACCGCTCAGCGTCCATGAGGGCGCGGGCATGCTCCTCCCTTCGGGCGGTCTCGATGGAAGCCTGAATGGCGGCAGCCTCGGCGGCTACCCCCGCCTCCTCGAACCCCGATCGGACCCGTCGAAACGCTTCCTTTTTGCGCCATGTGGAAAACGAGTTGTACGCCACCACCTGGTCAGGACACAACGGAGGGCGCTGCTCCGGTTCCTGCGCCGCCTCCTGCTGCGGCAGCTCCGGCTCCTCCTCCCCATCCGCCTCCTCGTTGTACCCCCAATCGAAGGGGTCGTCGCCACTCCCATCGTCGTCTGACGGCGGGTCTAGCCCACGGCGCGCCGCCTGCTGGGTGAACGTCACCCACGAAGTATGGAGGCGGCGCGGCATGGTATCGTCGATAGAGGGGAAACCGCGTGGCGATGGGTGAGATTATGGCGAGGACGCGTCGGCAGTGGCTGAGCCAGGACTCAAACTCTGTGTAGTCGATGCGAAATTGTGTAGTCAAATACACATTTTTAAACATTTTGTTGCATGACCTATGCTCTGTACCATTGAGAAAAGCTGTGTAGTCGGTGCACGCGTCGGAGCACGCGTCCCGTCGGAGTAAATGACGATGACATGCAAACCGCAATGACCCTGGCGCCGCTTGGGGAGCCGGGAAGCCTGCATACCGCGTTAATGCTAGGCGTGCGGCAGAGGAGAAGCACCTTCCGCCGCCTGGTGCAGGTCGCGTCCCGTCGTCGCCATTACGCGCGGCAGGCTAACCACCACCTGCACGATGCCGTGTGCATGTCCAAGGCGTGTGAATGCAGAGTCGTGTTGGCACGTACCATTTTTTGTAGTGAACTTGGCAAAGATTAGTACCACGTTTCGCAAGCAAATACGTGCCATATCGTTTTATACACGTACACGTATAAAACGGTATCCTCTTTTCTACACGTACGATTGGTATCCTCTTTCGCTGACTTGGTGGCGTGAGCTTTGTGGTGAATTTGGGTCACTGATTGGTGGCCCCGCGGCGTCCCTGGCCCCACTTGCAAGTGACTAAATGTCACATCATTCTATGTTGACTAAGTCAGCCGGCGCGTTCCCACCATGCATGCATGCGCACACGACATGGCGACCAGTCGAAGCAGCCTCGAAACGGCACTATGTATATAATGCTCCTGCCGCATCGCCTCTCTCTACCCCATCCATTCTCCCCCCAATTCTAGCAAAAACCCCCAGCCCTCCTTCTCTCCCAATTACCGAGCACACAACCGCGAGGCGGTCCCGCAGAATGGAAGGTTCGCAGCAGGTTCCTTCTGTTGTCGTCGTCCCTTCTGTTGTCATCTCCTCAGGAGCCGCCCATGGCAGTTCCAGTTCGTCGCAGCCGCAGGATGTCGTCGCCGCCGCAGGTTCGTCGGCCGGCCATGGCGCTTTGAGTGCACCACCTGCTCCTGCCGCAGTGGAGGCGCCTTCTGTTTTCCCTCTCCTGGCAGATCTGGGTGATCCCTACGGGGATTACCCGGCGTTCGGCGAGGACGTCGACGACCAGGACTCTGAGGTATCTATGTCCAGGCCGGCTTAGTTTATTGTCTAAGATCCAGGGTTTGTGCATGACTGCACGCAAGTTCGGGCTTCTAGTGTTTGTAGTTGCATGTATACTTTGGTTTTTTTGGTAAAGTTTGGGCTTCTGGTGTTTGCGGTTGCATCTGTTCTTTAGGGGTTCGAGTTTTTTTGTATTCGGGATTAAAAGGTTTGTAGTTGGATCTGTACCTAGGGGTTCGAGGGTTTTTTGTACACGGAAGTTCAATATTCAGAGGTCTGCTTTCATCTGTACTTAGAGACCAAAGGGAAAAACATTGTAGAAAAATAGACATGTACTAGACACTAAATTGACAATATAGATGTCCTGCTGTGAAACTAATAACACATATGCATGAATCTTTTTAAATGATCTTCTATATAGAGTTATGGATGATCAAATATAGATGAGAGTTGATTCAGAGGTTATAGTTGCATCTGTACTTAGGGGTTCGCAGGTTTTTTGTATTTTAGGGATTCAGAGGTTGTAGTTGCATCTGTTCTTATGGCTTCTAGTTTTTTTTGTGCATGTTAGCATGCATGTGAGTTAGAGATTCTACCTTTTTTGGGAGCATTTTCAATTTGTGTAGTTATTTTGCCTCGCACACACTCTTGACACATTATGAATTTGTTGCAAAATCACATATTGTACCCCCCGTGCATGATAATTACTTGATCCGGTTTATATATATAATTAAAGAATGATTCTTGTATGATATTTTTTGATCTGGTAAGGTATAATAACATGTCCTGATTAGAATATTAATCCGTTGAATGTTATCTTAGATCATCAATGAATTCCTTATGTGTTATTATCTGTTTTGGTTCATTAGTTCACCAAATATATATAGTGGAAACTCTAATATTGTATAAAATTCGACACATTTTTCTCAACATTGATGTCCTCTTTGGGGCGCATCTGATAAATAAGTGACTTGATAAAGTGTATGCAAATAAACGAAGAACTACTATTAATTTGTGTTTTTTGTGATCTGGTTAGGTATATTATTCTTTTGCCAATAAGATTGTGTTGCTAACTTTTGTTTTATTGCAAATTTGCAGGAAGAAGATCTGGAAGTCGGCTCGAGTGCGGACGATAGGGCTGCGAAGAGCAGATATGTCCTGAGGAAGCTGCAGGCGGGCACCATTCGGTACCGTCGTCACGACAACTTGTTTTGCCCTTTCTGTGTCAGAAAGGTAGCCAACGATCGCAACAACATGATCCAACATGCCGTCGGTGTGGGAAATGGCTCTGAGTATCGTGCGCCCCATGTTAGGGCCAAGCACGCTGCCTACGGCGTCTTCCTGAAGAAGTTGCTTGCGCAGGATATCCTCGCAGGTCGTTCAGAACCTCCTCCTCGGCCTTTCTCCAACGAGGCCAGGAGGGCCGTGAAGGCTCAGAAGCGGGAGAACATGTTCCGCTCCCTTACTTCAACGAGGCCAGGAGGGCCATGAAGGCTCGGAAGCGGTAGAACATGATGTAGCTGCTGCTGTTGCGCTTGTTGCTGCAGCTTGCCCGCTGTGTTTGTGTTATCTCTTACTTCTGGTAGTGTCATCTGGTCTGTGATTAGTAAGAACTTTTAAAAAACCTCTATCATGTTGGTATGTAAGAACCTAATATGTATATTATCTTATTTTATGTTTCTTAACCCGATCATGTTTTAAGGATGTCAAAAGACTTATTGGCATGATTTAGTAATAAGTTGATGTGACAACTCATTGATCCGGTCGATCAATGAATTGTCACATCCCTTTACTACTGGATCATGCCTTATAAGCCAATAGTTGGTGCAACATCACAAATGTGAGTAACATGACTCGATCTTTGGTGTGTGGAAATGAGTCAGCCCCTCCCCCCACCACTAGGCACTGTCTTATTTTGCAATTATTTGCTAACCAAAATAAAGAAGAATCTGAAGAAGTAGAATAAAAATGTGATCAGATCCTAAGACTCTTTTCCTTTTGGTTCTTTTTTTTATTTTATTTTCAATCCAAAAAACAAGAATAAATTATGACTAACAGCCGCGCGCCAAATCTCCACGGAATCAACCTCACGCAGGGTCCCACTCGCCAGCGTCTACGCGCCAAATCTCCACCACACCACGCTCCTCGCCCACTCGGCTACTCCTCCACTGAAAGCGACCTCCACAGAAAGCCTCCACTTCGCCCTCCCGCCCCAAGGGCGGCTGCCACGGCTTCGCCCTCCCCCGTCCTCGGCGTCGTTCTCAAACAATGACTGGTAAGCCATGGTTCCCTCCCTTCCCCATACTCAACCAAACGATGCGATGTAGGTTAGATGCCGGCAGATCTAGGTTTGATACCTGTGGATGTAGGTTAAATGTCGGCGGATGTAGGTCGCCGTTGATGTTTTAAGTTACCACCGGCCATGGATCTAGCTCACGCTACCGTTACAGGGCCCTCGGAGATCGTTTCCCCCACCCAGATGGAGATCGACCTGAACAAGGCCTCGGAGATCGCAGAGCCCCCTGTTATTCAGATAGCCGAGGTAAATAGCATATAAATTAGTCCCGTAGCCAAATATTATCTTAAGATTCATCTATCTCCTTTCTCCTTCGTCGACACTTCTTTGATTTTTATTATTTTCGTATTTGGTATAGGACCACAGTGCAGGCTGTGACTTCTGCAGTATGTCGCGTACTGAAATTCATAAATTGGTGCAGCAGTCAGTTGAGACAATTCAGAAATTGGTGCAGCAGTCAGTTGAGACAATTGAGTCTCATCGTCTCTCTGAAGTTTGCAAGCTGGCTGATGATACCAGCGCTGAGAAGCTAATCTGTTTCGTCTGCTGCGAGGACAGGCTGGATAGGGCGATTAAAGCTTCAAAAATGCTAGCACTTGAGTGGGAACTGTGGGAGCAAAAGAGAAGCTATATGATCATGCACGGCTTGGTTACTAAGCTTGATTCTGAGCTGAAGAGTACGAACAAAACTTTGAAAAGTAGCCGAAGAGAAGTGCGACATGCTCCAGAGGGGAAAAGACACCCTGTTGGAGAATGCGAAGGACACCAATGTGAAGTTGAGATACATTCTAAGTTTCTTGCAAGATCATGGAATGAGATAAAACTACTTTGCTCTTTAATTAGATTATGTCAACCTGCAATGCTTGCCAATGAGTCTAGATGTTATTCATTTCTCTGTTTTTTTGCATGTGCTGATGATTAAACTATGCAATGCTAAAATCCAAAGGATTACTCCCCAGTACCTAGTAGCGTTTACACGGACATTGTTTGTTCATGCTCCCTGGTCCTGTGGAGGTTAACCCTTTGGACTTTTTTTACAATGTATGTATGAGGCTTGCTTATTTTATGTTCATTCTCTGTTCTGTGTGCCGATGATTAAAATTTGCACCTTCTCTCGGTGAGATATTGGCACTTACCTAGTGTTGTGTACAACTACATTTATTCTGCATCTTCCTTGGTAAGTGTTCGACAATCTCATTGATTTTTGTGTGCTTCTTTACTATGAGGCCCCAATTATGATTTTATCTGTAATGCATGAGCCATATTGGTTCAGCATATTCCTTGGCAAGTGTTCAATAATTTCTTTGATTTGTGTGTGCTTCTTTACTATGAGGCCCCTATCTAGACTTGGTTCTCTGCCGATGATTAATATGCAGCAATGTCTCCAACGGTTGGCGTACCATAGAAACAAGAGTGCCATATTTGTGTTTGATCAGAGTGTCGATGATTAAACTGTGCAATGTTAAAATGCAGAGGGAGACTCCTCTAGACCTAGTAGCGTTTACAAGGACCTAGTAGCTTGTTTATGCGACCGGGTCTAGCGGTTTATCACCTATGTACTTGTGTCTTTGTACACGTGAGGAAGTTTTTTCACTCATCTTTGTATGTTTGGAAGTATATTTGCTTCTTTTTTGTAGATGTGCTAAACATATATGATGCTTTTCTACTAGTTTTTCTGTGGACGCGGTTTCAGAAAGTTCCAGTGGATGATGTGAACCTCTGGATGTGGCTTCGGAATGCATGCTGGCATAGGAAAATATCCGTTGGATGATGTGAAATTGTGGATGTGGCTTCGGAGTGGATGTTGGCATAAAAAAAGTTCTGGTTAACTGTGGACCTATTGTTGAACATTTTCTGATGCTAATTTCAGTTACTATAAATATCCTATGTTTCGGAGTGCATTTAACCGGGATGATGGCGCGGAACAGACATCGAAGAGGGCGAGGAGGCAGTATATTAGTATTAGTACTAGGGTATCCATTGTTGCAAATGTAAAACCATGTCAATTCATTTCTATTTTGGAGTGCATTTTATAATTTAGATCTCCTATATATTCGGTAATTTGGTTGACACTCGCCACGTGGGATACCCGGTCAGCTCTCCTCTCCACTCCCAAACTGTGGGTAATGCAGCGGCTCCCCATACGGGCGAAGAACGCTCTCCTCTCTACTCCCGAACTGTTCGTCTGTGCCAAACCTCTCTACTCCCCTTCGCTGTGCGCAGATCCACCGGCACCATGTCTGGCCGTCGCGAGGAGGGCCGCCAACAGCAGATCCCCAGGTACTTTCCCTAGCGCAGCGTGCAAGGCGCGAAGTGTACGCGTGCCCACGAGGCGTACCGGCGCGAGGTGCATCAGGACAACTCGTCCCGTGCACCACCACCTCCGGCTCCACCCATCGCACCTTCGGACGTCCAGGAGGAAGAAGAGGAGTATCTCGCCGTCGAGTTCCACAACGAGGCCCTGGAGTAGCCCCACATGTAGGCGGGGATTTTAGCGTCCATAGAGAGTTTCGCGGCAGAAGAGCTCCGGCAAGCAAGGCTCACCCGGCATTTCACTTTCAAGCTAGAGGCGGACACCGCGGAAGCGATCCGCCATTCGATGCAGAATGAAGATGCGGCGGTGCTGGCGGAGGCGCGGCGGCGCACCCTTGGCTAGGACGCTAGGTCTGGTGTCTATCCTTTTATTTTTGTGATTTGTTTCAGAAACGGCTTGTTCACGGTTAACTGTGATGATTTTTAAGATTATGTGCATGCTTATTTACCGTGGATGACAAGTGGGGTCCAGGCATCAACTAGTCGGTCGTAGCCAGTCAAAACAGTCAAACAGGGAAGGACGTGTGGCCCCAAGAAAAATTCGCGGCGTTCTACATGACCAGGCAAGTTTCGTCGAAGGCAACTGGGCTCTTAGTGGGCTACTGGGCCAGAGACGAAAATCTGCGACGTAAAACTAGCAAAAAGTCAAGCAAAACCAGTCTGCAATGGACCAAGACAATACGTCGAGAGCAAACTCCACTTTTCAGCCATTCGCGACGGAAACGCTCGGCGTTATCAAAACGTTCCGTTCAAAATGTTTCAGATCGCACGGAATTTGGTAGTGGCCTTCTAACGGAAAATGTTCAAGTACCCATTGTGAAGTTATGTGCATTCCTCAATGCAATATCTCAAAAGGTAATCAATACAGAAAGTTTGCAAAGGTTATAGAGGGATGTGGTCCAATGTCTTGCTAGTTTTGAGTTGGTGTTCCCATCGTCCTTCTTCAACATTATGACGCATCTCTTGGTTCACCTAGTAGAAGAGATTCATATTCTCGGTCCGATATTTCTACACAATATGTTCCCCTTTGAGAGGTTCATGGAAGTCTTGAAGAAATTATGTTCATAACCGTGCTAGGCCAGAAGTAATCATCTCCAAGGGCTATGGAACAGAGGAGGTCATTGAATTCTGTGTTGACTTTATTCCTCACCTTAAGACGATTGGTGTTCCTGAATCGCATCGTGAGGGGAGACTGAGGGGGAAAGCAACGCTAGGAAATAAAACAATGATACCAAGGGACGGACATTCTTTTACTGAAGTACACTACACGGTTCTACAAAATTCCACCTTCGTGGCGCAGTATCTCGAGGAACACAAGAATATTGTACGCTCCACAAACCCGGGGGAAGGATAAATCATGGATTAAACTCAAACACATGGAGACTTTCGGCAGTTGGTTGCAAACACATCTTATAAATGACACCACTGTTGGAGATCAGCTCTACTTGTTGTCCGGGTCACCATCTTCGACTATTGTGAGTTTCCAAGGGTAAGAGATAAATGAGAATACATTTTACATGATCGCCCAAGATAAGAAGAGCACCGAACAAAAAAGTGGTGTCCTCCTTTATGCAACAAACAAGAATGGGAAAAAGGACACATAGTATGGTTACATAGAGGAGATATGGGAACTTGACAATGGACCTTCTTTTAAGGTGCCTTTGTTTCGGTGCAATCGGGTCGACCTGAATGGAGAAGGGGTAAAGGTAGACCCGCTGTAAGGAATGACAACAGTGGATCCAACAATATTGGTTATAAAGACGAACCATTCGTCCTAGCCAATGATGTGGCCCAGTTCTTCTATGTAAAGGACATGTCCTCCAGACCGAAAAAAGAAAAAATAAGCAACCAAATACATCATACGATCCGCCGAATCGTCACATAGTTCTTTCAGGGAAAAGAAAAATCGTGGGAGTCGAGGACAAGACAGACATGTTAGAAGATTATAATAAGTTTGATGAAATTTCACCCTTCACAGTGAAAACTCACCCAAGAACCTCGTTAAATAATGAATATGCTCCTTGGATACGGCAGAAAATAAAACAATGGTGGCACTAGTGGGGACGTAATGTATTAAACCTTTGTTTATGTAATTCTATGAGTCTACTATGTAATAATGTATTAAACCTTGATGGTTCATGTAATATTATGAGTCCACTATGTAATATTATGAGAGGGGTTCTCCTCCCGGTCCGTTTTACCAACCGAGACTAAATGGTAAGGCTTTCAGCGGCGAGGGGTTCCAAGATGCATGTTTGTGTGGAATATGGGTACATTAAGACAAAACATGCCATGGATTTGGCCATAACACCCGTCATTCGGACCGAAACCCTAGAATGTTCGTAGGAGATAGCTCCTTTTCGTGAACACATTTTCAACACAGCTGTCGTATTCCAAGTTTAATATTTTTGGTGGATACTAGGACATATGTAATGACATCACGTGAAGGTCCAGTGTCATTTTGTTTTTTTTTTGAGTTTTCTGGAATTTTCTCAGCCGGTTTCAGGAAAGAGTCAAGACGGCGGGCATTATCATTCGTAGCTTGGGGTTGAATATTGAGAAACTCTTGGTGTATCTGTGATGAAATAGGTACTTACATACCTAAAAAAAGATTTTTTCCAAAAATCATGAGCAAATTACGAGGCACTTGTAGTTCAAATTTGACCCGTTTCCAGCTGAATCGAAAGAAACTTGTGTTTTTCAAAAGAGGTAGATGGAAACCTTTTCTTAGGAAACAAATTGTTTATTTGTGCCTATAACATGGTCTAGTATATTCAAAAAATGCAGTTCCCGAGTTTTGCAACATATTTGTGGTAAGTCCTTCACAAAAAAATACCATTTTTGATACTCGGGAAATGGAAAATGGTTTTTGTATTGAATAAAAAGGAAAACTTCCTCCATCAACATTGTCCATGCTTTCAAGATGCATGTTTGTGTGGAATATGGGCACATTAAAAAAACTATGCCATGGATTTTGCCATAACACGCGTCATTTGGACCGAAACCCTAGAATGTGTGGAGGAGATAGCTCCTTTTTGTGAACAAATTTAAAACAAAGCTGTCGTATTCCAAGTTTATTAATTCTGGTGGATACTAGGACATATATAATTACACCACGTGAAGGTCTTGCGTCATTTCGGGTTTTATCCGCGGGCCCGAGGGAGACCCCGATGTGAGCCAATGGATGAACAACTCCGGTGAGGGAGATCCGGAACTCACCCGAAGAGACGGCTCCGGTGAGGGAGATACAGAGCTCGCCTGAACAGACGGCTCTGGAGTGGGAGAAGCCGACGGCTCCAGTGAGGAAGAAGCCGATGGCTCCGATGAGGGAGAATCCGACGGCTTCGGTGGAGCCTTATAAATTACAAACACCGGCGAGGTGCATATATATATATATATATATATATATATATATAAAATTAATGAAGCATATGTTGTCTATATACATGTATTAACACACTTTCTTTGTTTAGCCAATCCTCCGGAAAGAAGACTAAACGAGGCGCAACAAAGAAGTTGAAAGAGACTGAAAGGTACATGATCGAAAAGATCGCTGCTGACGGCGCACCCGAGCTTCCCATTGATGTTGCCAAAAAAATTATAAAGCAATGCGGAGTGCTTGTTAGGGACCACATACCGATCACTGTTCAAGAGTGGAATGAGCCAAAAGATCCGGATAGAGAAGGAATTGCATATGTCAACAACTTAGCCAAAAAAAAACTTTTTAAAAAGATCATGGCTAATTTCACCCTACCGACGCCAGAGGTGGATCAGAATGAGGTGGATGAGAACGAGGAGGATTCTAATCAAAAGAATATTGACTTAGTGAAAAAGGTCAAGGCATAGACTCTTAGAAAGATGGCCCAACAATTCATCAATTGGAAGAAAAGATTGCACTTTGACTTTGTCAAGAAAGATAAGACTCCGGATTTCACTCGAGTGTATGAGAAGATAAAAACCTTGTGGGCAGATTTTGTGAAGTACAAGCAGTCAGAGGATGCTCTGATAAGGTCCGCAACAAATAAGAAAAACGCAACTAAAAATATATATCACCATACTATGGGGCAAGTTGGCTACAAGGGTAGCATGCCCAAGTGGGATAAACATGAGAATGACCTGCTTGCGAAGGGGATCACTCCAGAGCCATTCATGTGGGCCGAGCGGGAAAGGTCTTGGTTTTACGGGCATGGGGGCACGTTGGACGAAGAAGGGAACTGCATCTATAATAGAAGACATGAAGAAAATCCTCTACCCATCAAAGATCTTAGAAATGCAATAAAGGATGTTAAAGAGGGGAGGTTCGAGCGAGATAGAGAGAACGACGAGCTCACACGTGCCTTTAAGAATAAGGAACACGTAGGACGTACACGAACCACACCAGGCAGCGTTCCGTGGAAATATGGGTTTGCCTAGAAGAGTAAAAAATATCCTGATAGAAGTCGTCAGAGGATAAAGGACTTGCAGGCAGCTGAAGCAGCGATTCAGGTAGACTAGAGGCGTAAACTTAAAGAACAAATAAAGCGGACGCAGGAGATAGCACTGCGGTATCAGGAGAAAATTGACAGACTTAGCCAGCAGCAAGGTACTACTGTCCTACCACACATGGTAGAAGTTGCATTCGATGCTACCGGCGTCACATAATCTAATCGGAAAAGCAGCATTTCTTCCACGCAGCTGATAACCCACAAGTATAGGGGATCGCAACAGTCTTCGAGGGAAGTAAAACACAAATTTATTGATTCGACACAAGGGGAGCCAAATAATATTTATATGCCTTAACAACTGAGTTGTCAATTTAGCTGCACCTGAAAGTAGACTTGCTCGCAACAATTTATCACTAGTAACAGTTTTATAGCAGCAGTAGAAATAAAATAACTGCAGTAGTAAAATAGTAACAACAGTAGTAAGTATGGCAATTTTACCCTTGGGTACGGGTACCCGCGGATACCGTACCCGCATGGGCAGGGTATGGGCACATTTTTGTACCCATGGGTAGCACCCGTACCCTACCCGTTAAGTTCATGGGTAGGGCACGGGTATAGCCTTGTACCCATGGGTATTACCCATACCCTACCTGACATGTGGACCTTACACATGCAATTCGTTGATCTTTTGTCTCAATGTGCTACATCAACGGTCAAATTGAATTGAGATAATTTTCATGTATTCATCTATCTTTTTTAGTTGAAATAAATTATTTTTGTGAATGTGGAATTTGTGAATAACCTGTGTACTAGGTGTAGATCTACCTGTTGGGTACCCAATGGGTATGTGGTACTCGTCGGGTATGGGTACGGGTAAAGTTTCATACCCGTGGGTACGGGTATGGTAGAATTTTGTACCCATTGACTACATGGGTATGTGTATGGTATTGCTCTACCCGCCCCATACCTACCCATTGGCATCCTTAAGCAGTAGCAATCGCGGAAAACAGCAGGATGGGAGTATCGTAGGCATAGAGGGAATGGATAAACGGGCGTTGCATGGATAACAAGGGTCATGTAATAATAATAACGTGGGCATTGCAGATAATAATAATAAAGTATCAAACGTGTAGGCAAACATAGGCATGTGTTCCAATATAGTCGTAAGTGCCCGCAATGAGAAACTTGCACGACATCTTTTGTCCTACCAGCCCGTGGCAGCGGGGCCTCTAGGGAAACTACTGGTAATTAAGGTGCTCCTTTTAATAAAGAACCATAGCAATGCGTTAACACTCCATGAACACACGTGATCCTGACATCACATCCATCCCATCTGGTTGTCCCAATTTCTGTCACTTTGGGGCCTCGGGTTCCGGACAACAATATGTGTAAACAACTTGCAGATATGATCAAGAAACACAATTATACTCATGAAACAATAACATGTTCAGATCTGAAATCATGGCACTCGGGCCCTAGTGTCAAGAATTATGCATAAAAAGTTGCAACAAAGGTAGAAAACACTAACAATAGATACTAGGCACTATGCCCTAGCAATCTGGCATTATTACGTGATCAATATCATCCAATCCCTTCCATCGTCTCAGCCTACAGCGGGGTTTACTCACTCATGGACGGGGGAAACATGGATGGTTCATGGAGAAGGAGTGGCGGTGTCGATGGCGATGATCTCCTTCGAATCCCCGTCCCGGCAGGGTGCCAGAACAGGAACTTCTGATCCCCAAATTGAGTTTCGGGGTGGCGGCAGTGCTCTGTTGTATTTCTGTGGAACATGACGAACCCCCTCGTGTTTTAGGGTTTAAGGAAATATGTACTCGAAAGGGGAGTCCGAGGGGGGTGCCTGGGTGGCCCACACCATCTAGCGGCGCGGCCAAGGGGGGACGCCGGGGGTGGTTTGACCACCTCCTGGCCCCAGTCCGGGTCTTCTTCTGGCTCCCGCGGTCTTCTGGTGTTTTAGGGCCAATGGGGTCTTCTTGGGCAATTTCCCGAAAGTTGATTTTTCTGCACAAAAATGAGGCACCAAGGTAATTCTGCTGAAAACAGGGTTAGTCCGTGTTAGTGGTATCCAAAACTCACAAGTTTGGAGGAAAACAATAAAAAAAAGTGTTCGGAAAAACTTATTGCTTGTCCTCAAGCAATTCAGTGACAACTGAGTGCGATAAAAGACTTCTACGAACACATTTGTTTCATATGATGTAAATATACTCATTACATGATCAAGTGCTGAGGAAATTCATTATAAGATGTATGGAAAATAAAAGCTACCCAGCAGTCATGCAAACCATGAAAAGGAGCCAACAACCTAATAATAGACAACATGAAGTATATCAATCTGCATGATTGCAATGCTCATAATAGGGTATGATAAAGTGTACTCGCTTGCCCTTAATAGTGGAGCAAAACATAAATTCTAGGGCACCTCTGAAGTTCAAATGAAGACTAGAAATAAAGATACCAAAGATACAAGCATCAAAGTTATACCACTATCAACCGTGTTCCGGGACAAGCACATTTCACTAAGAATAACAACCATGCTCTCAAGAAGGTGCATAAAGTGAGAAGGTCAAGACTCAACATAAAAGTAAAAGAATGGCCCTTCGCAGAGGGAAGCATGGATCACTCATGTGCTAGAGCTTTTATTTTTTTAAACAGAGGCATAAAATATTTTTTAGATAGGTGTATGCTTATGTCAACGAATGGTAAACAGAAAATACAGTATGTCACAAGCCAACTAGATTTCACAAGAGCGGCTCCCATTTGAAGGATGCAGCTGGTGTAGAAGGTCATCCCTCTTTCTCTTTTGTTTACACGATTATGCTTTGACTGGTAAATCAGGGGCAAAAATAGTGAAGAGAATTTGTTGCATTAATTTGAGGCTAGGCACCCCGCTGCCAAGTCTCTATCAGTTGGATAAGCGGATGAAGCCACTAGTCCAGGGTGTGAAATCCAATCAACAAGTGAGATATAGATTCTCTATTTACGTCCTCATGAGATAAAGCAGGAACACAAAACAACAATAGTTTTTTAGCAGGTTTTAAAGGTAGCACATGAGAAATTTACTTGGAGTGGCAGTTAAATGCCACATATATAGGTAGGTATGGTGGACACAATTGGCAAACTTTGGTTTTTGGGATTTGGATTGCATGAGTAGCATTTCATACTCAGTACAGGTGAAGGCTAGCAATAGACGGGGAGAGACAATCAAGAGAGGGATAGATGTTATAATCATGCTTGCGACAAAACAAAATTAACACGGGTATAAAACTGATACAAATACTCTAAGGCAAAATAAATCATCGAGGCTTAATTTACTTTTTGTTTTCCGTCTTATGCATGCGTGAGCATGTGCCAAGTTGATTCAAGCCAAAAACTGAGGGAGATACCACAATGTCATTACCCTTCTATGAATAAAATAATGCAAGCAAACATCTGTACGACATGCTATCTTATATTAATAAATTGGAACTAACATGTGAGAGCACGAACTACTAAACATCAATTAAATAACATACACCTTACATGAACGGACTAAGCATGTTCACACGATGAGTATATGTATAAAAATAAAAAAATAGAGTTCATACCAGCCTCTAACCACAACTTGGATTGTCGTAAATCATCATTACCGCTCTTCACTTGTGTGGATCGGATAATATAGAATCATAATCAAACTCCAATGGAGACACGGAAGTCCGGTGAATTATGCAACAAACTTTACAAAACCAAAGAAGAACAACAAATATTTTTGGGTGTTCGAATTAAAACAAGAATATAAAGAAACAAGCAAACAAAGCAAAATATTTTTGGATTTTTGAATATTAAACCGAAAAGAGAAAAGAAAACAAACCAACAAAGCTAAAGAAGCAATTAAAGAGAAACAGCGGAAATAGTTTTTGTCTTTTTGTGTTTTGAAAAACAAGAACAAAATAATAAAAGAAAGAGAAACGAAAGAAGCGAAAGAAAACGAAAACAAACGAAAGAAACAAAAATATGGATATACAAAAAACCGACCGAACATGATATATAAATGAATGTGATGTCGGTATATCTCCCCCAAGCTTAGGCTTTTGGTCAAAGTGGATATCAATCACCAAGGGGACCATGGGGTGGCACCCCCGTAGTATGCCGAGGAGGAACCTTCCTCCTGATATGTGCTCGAGGACGCCCCGGCGTGCTGCGTGGTGTAGTCCTCAGAGGGCGCATCTCGCCTCTCCTTCTGCCTGTAAAACTTCATCGTGACTAGATGCTCATCTATATCCTCCTTGAAGCGTGACCATGGTGACCTGTCAACTTTGAACAAAACAGGATGCAGCAAAATAACTTCCCGCTCATTTCCGTCAATAAATAGAACTCTATATACTAAATGATTAGAAGTAGAGCTAGCAGTAGCAAAATGATGGGATTTCATGGCAACAAGATTAAGTCTACATGGAGAAATTATTTCATCATCAGGAGCAATAAAAACATTTAAAGCAGTTGCTACACGTGTAGCAATAACTCCCCCAAAAATAGGCCCATTAGCAGCAAGGCGGCGTGCAACAAGTGGACCAAGGCTATACTTCGTGCTACGGTTCATCACAGCATCGATGAAAGCAAGGCGATAACTACAAATGTTACTAGTGTTATCCCTATTAAGGATACTAGTAGCAAGATAGTAAGTAAAATATCTAAGGGAAGGAAGTTGGATGTTCCTTATTTTTCCACGCTGGGATGAACGACCATCATCATTGGTGATTTCTCGGTAGAGCCCCTAGAGATCCGCTGGTTTATCCTGAATCCTGCTCGCTGTGCCGGAAGCAATTATACCTACAATAGCACAAAAATCTACCAAGGACAAAGAAACAGGACTACTATATAACTTGAAAGCAACAGTTGGACCAAAATATGTGTTCTGAAATTTAAAGCCCTCAGTATGCCACTCTCACAAAAACTTTTGTTGAGGGCTTTAAATTTCAGATAATCGGAGGAGTCACATGCGGGAGAGAAAATGCACCAAATTTTAGCACAAATGATAGGTTGAGCAAAGAGATCGAAAAATCCTGAGGAAGAACAGCAAGAACACGGGTTTCAGGAAATGTTTTCAGTTTGGGGAGTGAGAGAGAAGACTTTGGGAGTGGAGAGAATAAGTGGACGCCATTGGGCCCCACACCATGTGCTGGCGCCACCAGGGGCAAGCCACGCCACCCTATGGTGTGCCTGACTGGTGGGTCCCTCTCGGGTCTCCAGGTGGCTTTCTGCCTCATTTTGAACGTAAAAATTTATTATAAGTTTTCTGGAATTTTTCGAGAAACTTTATTTTCGAGGTTTTTTCAGAATTTAATAATTAATTATAAACCTGGAAAACAATTGTGAAAATGTGGAAAACAAAACCAAAACCAGAACTACAGAGGTTTTAAAGCATTCTAATGTGTAAATACCCACTAAAAACAAATATGGAAGTGGTGAAAACAAACATAATATGGTGAAAACAAGAGAAATCATTGTGAAAACAAAAGTATGGATGGTGAAAACAAGGTTGTGGATAATGGAAACATGGTTGTACTAAAGTGGCATGGTGATAACAGAATTAATCATGGCGAAAACAGAAAGGGGATGGTGAAAACATAGTGAAAACATTGTCCTCTTCATTCAAAATCATTTTGTTAACAAGGGTGATCAAGCCTTGTTACCAGAATAATTTTCATATGAAGAAAAACTTTGTTCAAAACTAAATAGTTATGTTACCTCAACCTTAATAGACATAGTACCAATCATAATTATTTCATATTGTTTTGGTGGTACTGGAATAAGACAATAAAATTCTCCAATTTGACGGTCTCAATATTTTCAATTGAATCTAGAACATATCTTCTATCAATCTTCTTGGGAAAATAAGCAGTATGCTCTTTATCATTAACATTAAAATTTACTTTTCCTTGATTGCAATCAATAACAACCCCTGCAGTGTTAAGAAAAGGCTTCTCAAGAATAATAGACATATTATCATCTTCAGACATTTCCAACACAATAAAGTAAGTTAATATCAAACAATTAGTAGCAACTTGAACAGGAACATTCTCACATATACCAACAGGACTAGTAGTAGATTTATCAGCCATTTGCAAAGATATATAAGTGTGTATCAATTTTGCAAGAGAGAGTCTCTTATAAAGAGAAAAAGGCATAACACTAACTCCAGCTCCAAGATCACATAAAGTAGTTCTAATATAATTGTTTTTAATGGAAAAAGGAATAGTTGCAATACCAGGGTCTCCAAGCTTCTTTGGAACCTTACCATTTAAAGAGTAAGTAGCAAGCATTGTAGAAATTTCCTCATTAGGAATTTTCCTTTTGTTTGAGACAATATATTTCATATATGTAGAATAAGGAAGCAACTTAATAGCACCATTCAAAGGATATTGAAAGAACAAAGGTTTCATCCACTCACCAAAATTTATTGTATTGTTCTTCTTCCTTAGATTTGTGGTTCTTATTAGGAAAAGGCATTGCCTTTTGTACCCAAGGCTCTCTTTCTTTACCATGTTTATTGGCAATGAAATCCTCCTTAGTATACTTCAAAGTTTTAGTTTGCTTTTCAGATTAAGCTAATTGGAAACATCACTTTTATCATTACCACTTTCCGTTTCAGCATTAGAAATAGATATACTACTAGGATCTTTAGCAGGTTCAGGAGATTCTACAACATTTTTATTTCTCTTCTTATTTTTATTAGAAGCAGAACTATTATTTTTAGGTTGCTCAGAATCTTGTTCAATTCTTTTAGGATCTCCTTCAGGATACAAGGGATCTTGAGTAGAAAGACCACTTCTAGTAATTATTTCACAAACATGTTTCTCTCTAGAAGCATTAGCTAGGATGTCATTTTACACTTTAGTAAGTTGATCAATTTGAGTTTGAACCATTTGAAAATGTTTAACATGCATTTTAACATCATTAGAGGTTCTCTCAATAATACCATGCAAATTATCAATAGCTCTAGAGTTTTCCATAAGGTGATTTTGCACTATCATATTAAAATTATCTTTCTTAACAACATAACTATCAAATTCATCTAAGCATTGATCTAGTGATTTAGTGTAGGGAATATCTCTATTATGAAAGTATTGGAGAGAGTGTACCTCAACAGTTGATGGATGAGGAATAGGCTTACATAATTCTTCTATAGGAGGTAAACTCTTCACATCTTCATATTTAATACCCCTCTCTTTAAGAGATTTCTTAGCTTCCTTTGTCACTTCATCATTTAATTCAATCATCCCTATCTTCTTGGGTGTTGGTATTGGTGTTGGCTCTTGTGTAGGTGTAGGTTTAGGTATATTCCAATCATCATTATTTTTTGGCTATTTTAGCCATTAATTCCTCGCCTTCTTCTCGAGTTCTTTTCCTAGATTCAACAGTTAGTCCATTGTAAAATATATCTACGAGCTCATTTTTAGGTAGTGGATAACCAGGGAAAGCTCTTATTAAAGCACAAAATCTTGTCCATGATTCAGGTAATTTTTCTCCTTTAATTTGCTCAAAGTTAAAGATGTTGCACAACAACATGTTGAGCACTAGCAGGGAAATATTTTTCAAAGAGGACTTTAATCAAATCCATAGGACAAGTAATAGATATAGGTGGCAGATTATTAAACCAAGTTTTAGCCTAATCTTTTAATGAAAAAAGGAAAAATCTTGGTAATAAAATAAGTACGCATCTTAGTATCATCAGAAAATAAACTACTCATAGATGAAAGCTCATTTATTTGTTCCATAGCACTCTTACTTTCAAGTCCACAAAAGGGTCCCTTCTCGACAATAGATATATAAGATAAATCTAAAGAGAAATCATAAACCTTGTCTATAATGTGTATGGGAGACTGATACGTCTCCAACGTATCTATAATTTCTAATGCTCCATGATCATATTATGCCAATTTCTACATGTTTTCTCCCTTATTTATAGAATTTTTATACGCTTCCCGGGACTAACCTATTAACAAGATGACAAGTGCCAGTTCCCTGTTTTCTGCTGTTTTTGGCTTCAGAAAAGTTGTTCTGGAAACATTCTCGGAATTGAACCCCACAAAGCCCGAAGTGCCTATTTTCCCCGGAAGCATCTAGAAGACCGAAGGAGAGTCGAAGACGGGCACCAGGGGGCCACACCATAGGGTGGCGCGCCCTCCCCCTGGCCGCGCCAGCTATGGATGTGGGGCACTCAGACCTCCACCGCCTTGGCCCTTTCGCCTATTTATTCCCCCCGGATGGAAAACCCTAGCACCTAATCAAAAATCCCCGAAAAGTTCCACAGCTGCCTTCGTCGTCAACCCTAGATCAGGGGGGTTCTGGAGCTGTCTCCCAGCACCCTGCCGGAGAGGAAATCATCACCGAAGGCTTCTTCATCACCATGCCCACCTCCGGAGTGATGCGTGAGTAGTTTATCCTTGGACTACGGGTCCATAGCAGTAGCTAGATGGTTGTCTTCTCTTCATATGCCTCCATGTTTAGATCTCGTCAGCTGCCTATCATGATCGATATTGATCTTATTTAATTCTATATGTTGTGTTTGCTGGGATCCGATGAATGTTGAACTTATGCCAAGTTGATTATATTATTTATTGCATATGTTATTTGTGATCTTGCATGCTTTCCGTTGCTAGTGGTTGCTCTGGACAAGTAGTTGCTAGTGACTCCAAGAGGGAGTATTTATGCTAGATAGTGGGTTCATGTCTCCTTTTCGCCTGTGCTCGAGTGACAGAAACGTGACGGGGGAGGATGTGTTGTTGCCACTAGGGAGAAAATAGCGGTGTGAGTGCCCGCGTGTACAATCAATGCTTACATTACACACATTGTTTAATGGAGTTATCTGTTGCTTGCAACTTAATACCTAAGGGGCTTCAGATGATAACCCGAGTGTGGATTATTAGTCATAGATGCAGATGGATTTCGGTCTATGTATTTTGTTGTAATGCCCGCACTAAATATTATAGTAGTCATCATGTTATAATGTGCACTACAGTGCAACCTTTGTTTGTCAATTGCCCAGCTGTAATTTGTTCACCCAACATGTTATCTTTTATGGAGAGACACCACTAGTGAACCTATGAACCCCGGTCCATTTTCCTACACTGTTAAACAAACCTCTACAATTTCCTGCTTTCTTTACTTACTGCAAGCATACACCATTTTCCACACTATACGTCTAATCTGTGTTTTTAGCAAGACAGGTGAGATTGACAACCTCACTGTACCGGCAAAGTATTTTGGTTGTGTCATGTGCAGGTTCCACGTTGTTGCTGACAACGGTGAAGCGCCATAACCACCGTCAGTGGCATCAACCTTCCGAAGGTCCTATTTCTCCTACTAGATTGATAACCTTGGTTCTTAACTAAGGGGAAAACTCCTACCGTTGTGCTCATCACACCCTCCTCTTGGGGTCTCCCAACGAGTGCACGATATGCACCATCAAGGACTTTTTCTAGCGCCGTTGCCGGGGAGAAAGAAGTCTTATGGCAAGGGGAGTCTCTCACTCTCAACCTATCTATTTTTTCTATTGTCTTGTCTTTATTTTTGTCTTGTTTTTCTTTTCTATTTTAAAAACACAAAAAAAATAGTTTACTTATTAGCTGTTATTTATTTGCTTGCTTTTATTTCACTAGAATGAGTATTCCTGAAGTTGAGGTTCGTTCTTTTAGGCAACAGGGGGGAGAGAGTTTAAAAGATGATTGGTATAGAATAATGATGCTCATAATAAGTGTACAAAAAAATTCTACCTTGATACTCCTAAGGAATTTTTATGTTGGTATTTCTGACTGGTATAGGCATGTGTTAGATACTCTTACAGGTGGAAATTTTCTAGGAACTCCTGCCTTGGAAAGTTTAGTAGGAGCACCCCCCATTAAACCTTTTAAAAATGGGATCACTTTGGAGGATGCTATTAATAAACTAAACTCTTTGGAAATGAACTTACCAATTTTCCTTGATAATGCTAGCAAAGTTAATGAATCAATAATTGCTATTGATAAGAGAATCACTGCTCTAGAAGCTAGCAACACTCACGATAATAACAATTTAGGATTGGTAAACTAGAGATGCTATGGGAACTTTAAGCTCAAACTTTTTATCTCTTAAATTCAAAAAGGAAAAATTCTATGTGGGAAAGGAGCAAAGATTTATGTATGTTCCCAAGATAACTAAACCCAAATCTCAATATGTGCTCAAAATTGCTAAAACAATTAATGAAACTAAGAGTGAACTTCATGTTGAATCTTCAGAAACACCTAAAGTGCCTATTGCTGCAAATAATGATTTAGAGGAAGTTATAGATGTTGATGCTTCTTCACTTGAAAATACCTGAGTTGCTTTCTATGCCTAGCTGAAAGGCGTTAAAGAAAAGCGCTACTAGGAGACTACCCGTTTTATTTCTCTGTTTTCAATCAGTTTTATTTTGTTTTATTTGTGTGCTTTGCACCTGGATGTTTTCTATTTCCTTAGAAACGCCGCTGTATCTTTTCTTTTGTGTTTTTGTTGAGCCAAGTAAAGCCTCTAGTGGAAAGTTGAGACTATATTTCGGATTTCTCCGCAGGAAACAGATTTCTACTGTCCACTGTTAAATACGTATAGAATCACAGAAAATACAAAATGACCTGAAGTTTTTTGTGCATGATCCTGGTATGTATACGCAACTTTTTTTTAGTTGACCACTTTTTTATTTGAGTAACAGAAGGTTTTCGCAAAAAATCATCTTTACCTGTTGTCCTGTTTTGACAGATTTCTGCCAATAATTGCATTTGCATCTTAATCTATCTATTTTGGTGTTCTTTTGAGAAAAAGAGTTTAAAATAAGTTGTGACAGTAGCTAATGTGTTTTTTAGCTCTAGTCTTGTTTTGAAACTGAATCATGTGAATTTATTATTTCGATTGCACTAACGTTGCTAATGAAGATTGTGAGAAGTTTGGTATGAAGGAAGTTTTGAAGGGTCAAGAGAAGAGGATGATATGATGTGATCAAGAAGAGTGAACAGCCTAAGCTTGGGGATGTCCCGGTGGTACATCACAGAAAATTCCAAGAAGACTCAAGCGTCTAAGCTTGGGGATTCCCAGGGCATCCCCTTCTTCATCGACAAATTATCAGGTCACTTCTAGTAAAACTATATTTTTATTCGGTCACACCTTATGTGCTTTACTTGGAGCGTCTTTTATTTTTACTTTAATTTTTTTTTTACAATAAGCTTGGTTGGACCCCAGCATTATTTTACTGGAGAGTGACACGCTCCGCTTTTTCATGGGAATATGTTGTATACTTAATCTTTGTCTGGCTGCTGCATTTCTTTAGCTCATGTTTTGCATGCATCTGTTATCAGAGCTGTTAGATTTGGTAGTGTTATATGAGTACTCTCATGTTTGCTTGCTGTATCATAAAGATTATTTTTGTTAAAACATATCTTGTATGGTGCTTGTTGGAAAAAACTACTGCTTGATGTAGAATTAATAAAAGTGCAAGTAGAAACTTGTATAGACTGTGGCTAGAACTTTTTCATGCCATGCTAAATGTTATTTTAGTTTTAAAGCCTTGTGGTCATTGAGTAGCATGAATAGACTCAAATGGCTGAGAGTGTTTAATATGTCTTGAAAGATTCATGAATTGTTCTTGTCATAGTAAAGCATCAATTTGTGGTATTCTCTTTCGAATGTTTTACTTGGTTGACTTGGCGCATGCTCACGCCATGTTTATGAGTACGAACCAGTCACGAATAGCCTCCATGAACACTTAGTTTTCAAACTTGTGATACCTCTTATGCTTTAATTACTGATGGTTATGTCGCTATGCATGATTATGGCTCTTATGCTCTCTTGATTTGTCGCTCCCAGTCTTTTGCTAGCCTCCACCTGTACCGAGTATGGAATTCTACTTGTGCATCCAAACTCCTTTAAACCAAAGTTTTCCCATTGTGTACATCATACCTACCTACATGTGGTATTTCACTGCCACTCCAAGTAAATTTCTCATGTGTTACCTTTAAAACTATCAAAATTACTCATGTTTTGTGTTCTTGTTTTTGCTCATGAGGACGTCAATAGCGAATCTTTATCTCACTTGTTGATTGGATTTCATACCCTAGACTAGTGGCTTCATCCTCTTATCCAAATGATAGAAGAACTCGCAGCGGGGTGCCCAGACCCAAATTAATACAAACAAATTCTTCACTGATTTATCAGTCAAAGCATAATTGTGTAAACAAAAGAGAAAGAGGGATGACCTTCAACACCAGTTGCGTCCTTCACAATGGGAGCCGCTCTTGTGAATCCAGTTGGTTTGTGACGTACTGTATTATCTGTTTACCATTCGTTGACATTAACATACAGCTCTCCTAAAATATAGACACTCCTCCATGGTATGTGATTGTTGGCAGGCACCGGAGGATTCGGTTAGCCATGGTTTGTGAAAGATGGATGGGAGGAGTGTCAAACTTTTAATACCTCTGTTTAATAAAATAAAAATCTCTAGCACATGAGTGATCCCTTCTTCCCTCTGCGAAGGGCCTTTCTTTTACTTTTATGTTGAGTCTACATCTTCTAACTTTATGCACAACTGAGAGAGCAATTTTGCCATTCTGAGTTCTATGTGCATTTGTCCCATAAACATCAATAATTGCTTCATAATGTGATATTATTTGTTCTTAAATTATTTGTTCTAGTCTTCCTCATGAACTTTGAAAGTGTCCTGGCATTTATGTTTTGTCCCACTCTGAAGTAATGGCGAAATACCACTTTGCCATGCTTTATCTATACCTGAAACAAACGTTTATCTTTCTTTGCATTATTATTCATGATACTTTGTTTAAGATACTCTTCATGATGCAAAGTGATTGCTATGCTTTATTATTAAAGTTCTATTTATAATGTTTGTGTTTGAAGTTCTATGATCTCAGCATACATATGCTTTTACATTATAATAATCAAGTTTATGATAGTAGCATGTCACCTCAGAAATTATTGTGTTTTATCGTTTACCTACTTGAGGACGAGTAGGAACTAAGCTTGGGGATGCTTGCGTCTCCAACGTATCTATAATTTCTGATGCTCCATGATCATATTATGCCCAATTGCTACATGTTCTCTCCCTTATTTATAGCATTTTTATACGTTTTCCGGGACTAACCTATTAACAAGATGCCAAGTGCCAGTTCCCTGTTTTATGCTAGTTTTTGGTTTCAGAAAAGTTGTTCTGGAAACATTCTCGGAATTGGAACCCACAAAGCCCAAAGTGCCTATTTTCCCCCGAAGCATCCAGAAGACCGAAGGAGAGTCGAAGATGGGCACCAGGGGGGCACACCATAGGGTGGCGCGCCATCCCCCTGGCCGCGCCAGCTATGGGTGTGGGGCCCCCATTCCTCCACCGCCTTTGCCCTTTCGCTTATTTATTCCCCTGGATGGAAAACCATAGGCACCTGATCCAAAGTCCCCGAAAAGTTCCGCAACCGCCGTCGTCGTCAACCCTAGATAATGGGGGTTCTGGAGCTGTCTCCCGGCACCCTCCCAGAGAGGAAATCATCACCGGAGGCTTCTTCATCACCATGCCTGCCTCCGGAGTGATGCGTGAGTAGTTTATCCTTGGACTACAGGTCCATAGCAGTAGCTAGATGGTTGTCTTCTCCTCATATGCCTCCATGTTTAGATCTCGTGAGCTGCCTATCATGATCGAGATTGATCTTATGTAATTCTATATGCCGTGTTTGTTGGGATCCGATGAATAAACTTATGCCAAGTTGATTATAGTCTTTATTGCATATGTTATTTGTGATCTTGCATGCTTTCCGTTGCTAGTGGTTGCTCTGGCCAAGTAGTTGCTAGTGACTCCAAGAGGGAGTATTTATGCTAGATAGTGGGTTCATGTCTCCTTTTTGCCTGTGCTCGAGTGACAGAAACGTGACGGGGGAGGATGTGTTGTTGCCACTAGGGAGAAAATAGCGGTGTGAGTGCCCGCGTGTACAATCATTGCTTACATTACACACGCTATTTAATGCAGTTATTTGTTGCTTGCATCTTAATACCTAAGGGGGTTTGGATGATAACCTGAGGGTGGATTAATAGTCATATATGCAGATGGATTTTGGTCTATGTATTTTTTGTAGTGCCCGCACTAAATATCATAGTATTCGTCATGTTATAATGTGCACTACGGTGCAACCTTTATTTGTCAATTGTCCAGCTGTAATTTGTTCACCCAACATGTTATCTTTTATGGAGAGACACCACTAGTGAACCTATGAACACCGGTCCATTTTCCTACACTGTTAAACAAACCTCTACAATTTCCTGCTTTCTTTACTTACTGCAAGCATACACCATTTTCCACACTATATGTCTAATCTTTGTTTCCAGCAAGACCGGTGAGATTGACAACCTCACTATACCGTTGGGGCAAAGTATTTTGGTTGTGTTGTGTGAAGGTTCCACGTTGTTGCTGACACCGGTGAAGCGCCATACCCACTGTCAGCGGCATCAACCTTCCGAAGGTCCTCTTTCTCCTACTGGATTGATAACCTTGGTTCTTAACTAAGGGGAAAACTCCTACCGTTGTGCTCATCACACCCTACTCTTGGGTCCTCCCAACGAGTGCACTATCTGCACCATCAGATACGTGGCAAACTTAGCATCAAGATAAGATTTATATTTCATAGCATGTCTTGCAAGAAGACTCTTAAGATCACTTGCACCAGTAGTAGCACGAGCTTCTTCAATAAAATCATCATTAAGTTCAATGTAGGTTTTATCAAGATCATCAATATACTCGGTGCAATTAACAGGTGTACCAATAATTTCAACAGGAATTTCAGCAATAGTAGCATCTAGGAAAGGACCTAGAGAACCAGTATCATAAAGCACAGTAGAAGCATCATCAAAAGTATCAGAAGCATTCTCAGACTCACAGAAGTAACAGTGTGTGTAGAATGTGTTGGAGTAAGAAGCTTACTCATAATAGACGGTGAATCAAGAGCAGCAGAGGTGTTCTAAGTTGTACCTCTTCTTGTAGTGGATGGTAATATAGGAAATTTTTCATCACGAGTCTTTCCCATGATGAATGGCTTGCAGCAAACAATATCACGATCAAGTGAGCAAATAAATAAAGCTCTGCTCCTCGGCAACGGCGCCAGAAAATAGTCTTGATGACCCACAAGTATAGGGGATCGCAACAGTCTTCGAGGGAAGTAAAACCCAAATTTATTGATTTGACACAAGGGGAGCCAAAGCATATTTATATGCCTTAACAACTGAGTTGTCAATTCAGCTGCACCTGAAGGTAGACTTGCTCGCAACAATTTATCACTGGTAACAGTTTTATAGCAGTAGTAGAAATAAAATAACTGCAGTAGTAAAATAGTAACAGCTGTAGCAATCGCGGAAACAGCGGGATGGGAGTACCGTAGGCATAGAGGGAATGGATGAACGGGTGTTGCATGGATAACAAGGGTCATGTAATATTAATAACGTGGGCATTGCAGATAATAATAATAAAGTATCAAACATGTAGGGAAACCATAGGCATGTGTTCCAATATAGTCATACATGCTCGCAATGAGAAACTTGCACAACATCTTTTGTCCTACGAGCCTGTGGCAGCAGGGACTCTAGGGAAACTACTGGTAATTAAGGTGCTCCTTTTATTAAAGCACCAGAGCAAAGCATTAACACTGCGTGAACATATGTGATCCTCACATCACAGCCACCCCCACCGGTTGTCCCAATTTCTGTCACTTTGGGGCCTCGGGTTCCGGACAACAAATATGTGTAAACAACTTGCGGATATGATCAAGAAACATAATTATACTCATGAAACATTAACATGTTAAGATCTGAAATCATAGCACTCGGGCCCTAGTGACAAGCATTAAGCATAACAAGTTGCAACAACGCTAGAAAACACTTACAATGGATAGTAGGCACTATGCCCTAACAATCTGACATTATTACATGATCGGTCTCATCCTATCCCTTCCATCCCTCTCAGCCTACAGCGGGGTTTACTCACTTATGGACGGGGGAAACATGGATGGTTGATGGAGAAGGAGTGGCGGCGTCGATGACGATGATCTTTTTCGAATCCCCGTCCCGGCAGTGTGCCATAACAAGAACTTCTGATCCCCGAATTGAGTTTCGGGGTGGCGGCGACGCTATGTTGTGTTTCTGTGGAATATGATGAACCCCCTCGCGTTTTAGGGTTGAAGGCAATATGTAGTCGAAAGGGGAGTCTGAGGGGGTGCCTGGGTGGCCCACACCACTTGGCGGCGCGACCAAGGGGGCGCCGGGGGGGGGGGTTGTCCACCTCCTGGCCCCACTCCGGGTCTTCTTCTGGCTCCCGGGGTCTTCTGGGTTTTTAGGGCCAATGGGTTCTTTTCTGGGCAATTTCACAAAAGTTGATTTTTCTGCACAAAAACGAGACACCAAGGTAATTCTGCTGAAAACAGCGTTAGTCCGTGTTAGTGGCATCCAAAACTCAAAAGTTTAGAGGAAAACAATAAGAAAAGTGTTCGTTAAAGGATATACGTTTTCGACGTATCAGCAGCTCCAGGGTGATGATGCACCACCGACGATGCACCCGGTGGATGATATTACGGAGGTGACACCTTCTGAGCTGCATGATATTATGGAGGTGACACCTCCTTACCAATTGACACTAAACCAACTCACCATAGTCTTCCAGTTCCACGGAGCTACGCTTTTGTCGAGTTGGATGAAGTTGTGAACGAATTCGAGCGGGTGAAGCTTGAATTCCCTAAAGGTGAAGATAGGGAGGTGACTGAACTCAGAGACGCCAAGAACTTGACCGTTCTATGGGTAAAGGAACACATCGTTCTTCCAAATTAGACGCCAAGGCCATTGACTCCTCACCAGTCTCCAGCGCAACAGTCGTCTTCGCTGTCTCCCCCGCGGATGTCGTCTCCAGCACGGTCGTATATGCCGTCGTGTCAGCCGTCTCCGCCCACTAAGTCTTAGGGAAGCCAAAAGAATAGGAGTACCAACGGATCTCTTGGGATTCGTAACAAATCACCAAAACATCGACTGTCGCCCCTCCCAAATGTACCAAAGGAGCTACCCAAGTTACCTTCCGACTATACTCCAGGGAAAACCCGGGAGATTGAAAAGGAAGAATACAAGGCGTGGAAATCTAAGCCGAAGGCCCCGAAAAAGCGAGATTTCCTCAACACCGATAAAGACATAGAACGAGCGTGGAAAATGGTGAAGACCCTTCATCAACCTGAGCCGGGGATATCATCAGACTATGACCGCTCTATTCTAAAGTCACACCATGAAAAGGTGCGTTCGAAGTGTAGTAGCGCAAGCGGGAAAAGAGGGAAATCAGTTGCCCAGCTCGGACAACAGGGAAAACAATCCATCTCCCCGCTCAAAAAAAATTCCAATACCGAGGTGGGGCATAGCATTGTGTGGTGACCCAGCACACCATTGCATTTGTAGTGCGCAAGTCGGTGACATAATACTCACAGAAGGACTTATCTGTGAATATTACATCTCTAAGAGTGGTACAACAGAAACACAACGGGGCCAGGCAAAGCTATAGGATACAAACTTCATTACAAAATCTTGAGAATCTCCTTGAAGAATCAAAGAAGATCTCATGCAAATGAAACATCAGAAGAAGCAATTCGAAGCTCCAAGCTGGAGAAGAACTCTAGCTCAGAACTAATCCACTACGGCTGATGTCAGCCCTAATCTATGGCTTGTAATAGCTAAGTCTAAGAATGGTCTCTACCTACATCTTGATAGCTTCTCCTCCACCAGCTTTGTTGATGATGATGCTTTACCGACTAAGTAGTAGATCAGCCCACCTAGCTTCATGAGTTAGCGATGGCTTCACGATGATGACTTCCAAAGGCTTCAACTCTAAGCAGGGGGTCAAACGGGAACGAATGAGTAATGAGCGTTACTCAACATGTTCAGGATACATAGTGGGTAGTTTGATGCACTAACTACAGCTTTAGACTAGAAAGAGTCATAAGCTAATGCAAGGTTTTGTAAATCTTTCTTCAAGAGGTTGCTTTTAATTTTGAAAACTATGCCCGCCATACCATCACAGGACTAGAACTTCATGGAGTTGCCTTTCATGTAGCGTTCGCATATCCTTCCCGGAACAAGGGGTAACATGCCACATCCTTTTACACTCTGCAGAGGTGCGTTACTTTACCCATGGACGACCAAGACCATGTTGCACAACCAGGCAATCGTTCCTGTCCACACCCACTTAGGTGTGGGGCCCGGTTGTTGGTCCAAGCCAAACCGTGCTTCTCCGCACAATGCATGCCCACCCATTTCCGCCAGCAGGTTGAACGCCTGATTCCACCCCTCACGATGGAGATCTACGCGCCCCTGGCAGACACTCATAGACCCCAGAGTCCATGGGACGTAAGGGCTCCCGCCCATGTGCATGTAGTCTCGCAAGACCTACAGCGTACGTCTCTGGCAGCCCGTTGACATGCGAACAAGAAAAGATCACAGCTGACTTACTCCCCCCATAGAAGACCCATGGTTAACGCGAATTTACAGCGCACCGAGTTCTGACGGCATTTGTGATTAATTCCTAGGTAATACTTTCCCATGCAGATGGAACCTTCCTTTGACCTATTCATCTTACCATGGTCCCATCCGCCCACCAAACAGAACACTACCACTCGGGTAGTCATTCAATTAGTCATATTATTATAAAAATAGGATCCTACATTCTTTTGAGAATAGGTGATAATACGATAGGGTTTTTGCAAATAGTTTGTTATGAAGTACTGCAACGGATATGAACAAGTGATGAACTTGCCTGAGATTGAAATAACCATAATAATCAATGTCTTCGGGTTCAAGGGTCTCGTAGGAAATCCCGACATCTGAATGATAACAAAGTAGCCCCGGTAAGGACTACAGAAAACATTGGCAAGATGATACATGCATAGTAATGAGATGCATCGTGAATTACCCTGGAAAACACCCCAGCTTACAAGTGTAAGCCACGTTTGGCACGATATTTTAATCACACAGATTTTAGGTGAAATGTTTCATTACTTGGGGTGATGTGGTTATTACTTTTTTTTAGACTTACATGTGTTTCACTTTTACTTAGCAAACAATTGTTATCATGTTTAGGTTATAAATTGTTATCACATGATTAAACAAGAGAACAATATCATATGGAAAACAACTATTAAAAAGATAGTAAAGATGTTTGATTTTATGTTCAAAAGTGTAGGGCTAGTGACAATGAGTTTAATTGAAAACGATGAGCTAATACAACTACTCTATCATCACACAACTTGTTGGTGACTAGTGATGATAGGTTTAGTTGGTACGAAAACATGAGGGTTTTAGAAATAAGGAAAATAATGCTTGTGGTAATTGTTTATGGTTATAATGGAATATTACAGAATTCCATTATACCCTTTAAAATAATTTTATAAGTTGAAAAAAATGTTTTATGTTTAATATATTTGAATTTGGAAATACTTTTCTCTTTAATTTGATATATCCTTCAATACTTTCTGAAAATATTTGAATAAACTATTAATTTATTGATTTTAAATGAATTAACTGACTAGGCAAATATTGCACACATGAAAACTTGGTCAAATGACCTTGTAAACATCATAGATGAGTTGCATTTGTCATTTGGAGCATTTTGGTACATAACTTGTATTTTTCTGATTTTATGAATTATTTATTACTTTTCTCTATTTTTAATGGTTTAATTTAATTCAAAAATTATTTAATTTTAAATTTTCTTAATCATTTTTGAAAAGTTCATAGTCACTTAGATTATATTTTATGTTTAATTTGATATGTTATTTGTATTTTTCTGAGTTATAGAATTATAGTTATTGAATTAATAAGATTAATGATTTTCTGCCAATATTCAAATTGACAGGTGGGACCCACCTGTCAGTTTACTTTCTAAAATCAAAAATAAAAGATAAGAAAAAGTAAAATAGCCACGACGTCATGCTGACGTCATAGCTGCATCATCCTAGAGGAATTCCTCTCTGTTGAATTCCAATCGGGTCATTGGCTACGAATTTGATCAAGTTGTTGGTTCTACGGGCTACGAATTTGACCAAATGGTCGCCGGAGTTGCGGCGGCGTCCATCGGCGCGGCGGGGAGCGATGGCACATGGTGATCGACCGATGTTGTGGACGATTTTTGAAAGCAAAAGCACCCAGGGTGCAGAAGAATACCAGTAGTGGGCTGGTGTAGATGAATTGGCAAGGGAAGCCCCACAACGACGGCGCGCTTCCGCGGCGGCTGGAGACAGAACGAAAGGGAACGGCCGATTTCTCCGGGCTCCCATCTTCCTGACTTGCGAGATTCGTCATTGAGATAGAGGAGAACACGACGCATCCAGTGGTGGCCTCAGTTCTTCGCGAGATGGACGGAAACGACGGCGGCGTGTGGCGGCCGTATGACTAGGGTTAGGGTTTTCTTGCAGGAGAGGAATAGAGAGAGAAAGAGAGAGGGATTGCGAGCAAGTGCGAGTGTGAGGAGAGGCAGAGGGCAAGTAGGAGAAGCTCTCCTGCTTCTTATCCATGCGAGGTCGCAAGCAGGGGATGACAGCGACCACGGTGACTCGACATCGACCGCCACTGCCTTCTGGCTGGAGACGAAAAAGAAAGGAACAAAACATTTTCCGAATAACCCCCTGAGAGTGTTTTACAAATTACTACTAAGTCCTTCTGGTTATTAAATTGTCAGTAAATCAATGTTTTCAGGGGTTTTTTATGAACATAAAAATTATTAAAAATCAGTTTTGAATTCCTTATCAAATTTCCAAACTCACCATGTTTTCCTTTTTCAATTTTGAGCAATAATTAAATTTTATACTTAGGGTTCCCTTTTGAGGGTTTTTTGTTATTCTTACTCCATTTCAACTTCAAATGAATTTTAATTTTCTTTCATACATGCTATCATATGAATATGACATAACAATCATGTTATTTTAATAATGGTGCATAATTTTAGTTATTGGTCTTTTGGAAAATCATTTGGTAAACTACTCAGTAATGTTTCTATGTACTTTCATGAAAATCACCCAATAGGGTATTTTATCTCTTTCCAAACCAAATGATTTTAATGGGTGAAGGGACTTTTTTCTCTTTAACTTTGTTATTCTCACAAATGAAACTCTTGATAATATTGGTTGACATTTTACTTGGGTGTGTGTGTAAGAAAGGTTGTTGTTTTTAGCACTTGATCAAGTGGAAAACATGTATGCTTTTGGGATCTTATTTTATTGTTTTCCACATATGTTCCAATATGGATATTATCCCATATTTGTTTTAGAACATGTAATCATTTACATGTGGGTGTATGGTTGAATTCTTGTTGTTTTCCATTTGTATTATGGATGAGAAAGATCTGGAAAACAAGTTGGACTTGTTACCATCTATCTCAACATAACACAAGTCTTAGGAATGCAATGGTTGTTTATTATTTCTTACTTGATAAGTTTTTCCATTAAAGAGATTATCATGTATCCTTGTCTTTGATGAGCTTGACAAGGAATAAATATTATAGGTCTCTGATATAACCTGATGGTACCCTGGATAATTTCTTATGCTGGGCTTCCTTACTAAATCAGTATTGCTCCTTGTTGACTTATGTTGCTTGATGTCCTTGTCTCTATTTGCCACTAATCTTCTGCTATCACCTTTGTCCATTGCAGGTAGGTTCCTCTCATGGTTTCCAACCTCAACTGTTTCACCATTGTGGTGAAAACATCCAATTACTCCAAGCAAGGATTTTACTTAGATGATTGTAAAAGATTGTGAGTTTATTTTATGACATCTAGTTTCCATGTGCATATAACAAGAATTTGTTAACAAGTGGGCCAGACTTGCCTCCAAATTGCTACAAATATACAATTGGATGAGATGTAGTAGGTTATATGATCTAATGTTTATTTGTGTAAGACACTCAAGTGTTTGAGTATACAAAAGTGATCTGTTAACAAGGTATACAGCTTGTTACCAAACTACCTCTATATAACACTAACATTGGAGCATCACACTATTTCAAGAGGAGTTAATAAGATCATTTCAAGATATAAGAGTTTGCAAATACTCTTATGATAGATTTTCCAAATACTCTTATGATAGATTGGAATAACACTTCTAGACCAATCTTAAGAATCCTTCTGCAGATCTTCTTGTGGTAGTTCCTCCTTTCTTGTGGTTGCTTCTTTTTTAGAATGATTTCAAGAAGATTGGAAAACAAGATAATCTAGCCAAGGTTGAAAGATCTTGATTAAGACTTAGTTAAGCTTTTACTCTTCTTCAATATACTTGTTATTTTTGTTTCCCATAAGATATGTTCTTATATCAAACATGATTGATTTACTTAGTTTCCAATTTACTCCCTCTAATAGAGGTTATAACTTGTTGTTATTCATTAGTTGTATTCAGATATACTTTAGTTGTGGAATTATTGAATTTGAGTAGAGGTGTGGAATACTTATGGAATGATGACCTAATAGTAATTGATCAAATGGTTCATTGATGCGTTGCGATTTCAGATACTTACTTCTATAAGATGAATGAGACAATGAGCATGTAAAGCTTATTGGGTTTTAATGACTTATGTCATAGTTGTTATTTGTTTTCTCTGGTGTCATGATTTACTTTATATATTCTTGATTTGTAATCTTTGTCATGCATAATGTAGACATAGATATTTGAAATCATCATATGGAATGATCAAGATTTATTAGTAGCTTGAGAAGATTTATTTCTTCCTTTTAGTTTCTTCTTTTATGATGATGATATATGTATATATTCGATAAATATGTTAATACAATTATTATGTCATTTTCCACTTGTGGGTTTTGAGTTAAGACTTGTGGTTATCAGTTGTGTTTTATTGAACCTTTGTTATAAGATTGTGAAGGTGCACTCAGTAGTTATTAGATGATTAAGAAACATGTTGTGTGAATGGTTGATGACTTAAAGAGTTCATGATTAGAGGATGTATTATCTCTTGTGTTGTGATGGTTCACTGGTGCATTACTATCTTGTGGAAGTGTGATCATTAGCTATGTGATTTGGATACTCACCCCTCTTTGAGTTCTAGATAACTAGTGAATTATCCCAAGTCACTTAAAGACTTGTGGTTTAGGTTGTTGAGAGTTTGTGTTGGTCACAACTAATTATGGTTTGTGTAACCAGATGATTTGGTTTCTTAAGATACTTTGTTATAAAGATCACTCCAAATGTACTCTTGACTAGATGAACTAGACCTATTTCATCATGTCAAGTGAAATTTTGGTCACTTTGATTCTTTTAAACTTTAGCGCAAAAATTTCCCGTACTTTTAGATGCATGCTTTGCAAATGCACATATTAAATTTAGATCCTTATAACTTCCCAAACACTGGGATGTTACACACTGGTGCAGATGTGCAAATTGATCCGGAATGTATTGAAATGTACGGACAAGGGGCCGCTGCTGCGGGTATGTCCATTGCTCAGTATGTCCAAACCTTAGACTACTTCCCCTCTTCTGATTGTCAATACATATATCGGCACGGGAATCCTCTCGTCAGACCCGGGCAGGAAAAGAATCTGCCAACTAATGTGCAAAGAGTGCATAATTGATACATGGCAGCCTTTCGGGAATCTCACGCCTGGATAGTGTTGGGAGTTAGAGACGAGCATTACGGGTATGGAGATGTAGTGGTTCTGATTCAATTTGAAGAATTTTTTCAGTTATTCCAGCAAAAGGCACTCGACAAATCTATGATCAGTGCCTATTATCTGTCAGCATTTATTTCTGCAACTAAGTCTCTAGCTAGCTCACCTCGTTCGTTGCATTCATATAATACTCACTATATTATATTTGCAAAATGAAGATTCTGGAATGCAAAAGAGGACAAATTTATGACATTGCATTCTTTGACCCATATTTTGTTAATAAAAAAACTCTTGAGCTAGCTCCCAAGGATACAGAAGATAAAATTGTGACGTCATTAAGGTTACAAGAACACAAAAGGGAAATACTATTTCCTTACAACTTCGGGTGAGGTTACTGTCTTGTACACATTTTGTTTTCCTTACTCGATGTTAAGTGTATAATTGATGAGTTATGCGTGTGCATCTTCCACTTTATTTTGTTAATCTTTCAAGCCGACAAAGGAAAAGTACTGTAATGGACTAGAAACGTAAACCCCTTGAGGTCTGAACGGACATGCATGAAATGATCCAGCGGCAATTTCAAACTTTATGGCACTGTATCGACAACTTTCGTTCATTTTCTGATATCAAGTAATTAATAACTCCATTTATTCTTTTTCTTTGCCGGGCAGCGCTTGGAAATGGTTCACAAAAAAGTCTAGGGGTGAATGGAAAGCGGAGCTTACATTTGAAATTGTGTAAGTAAGTACTACTAGTTAGATCCACACATCTCCTTGATTCTAGTTTCGATACCATTATAATGCCTTATTATTATTTTGGTTGAAACCATATTCTCGTAAAGTGATTGCAACTGGGAGACGGGAATAACTTATATGGATACTACGTCTGCGAGTTCATTTGTGAGACGACCTGTGAAAAAGGCAAAGATTTAAACAAACTTCATGTACGTCAACCATCAATTTTATCTTATTACCATATATTGTCTTTACTTAGTTTCATTAATATATATTGACCACTCTTATTTATATTAGATCGAACGCCTGAGGGACGGTCTTCTACCAAGCGACCGCGTACGAGAAATTCAAGAGGAAATTGTGGGATTCTTAGATGCAGATGTCCTAAATGAAAAGGAGAATACTATCGCCCATAAATCGTGCTTGGATGAACTTGATTTTGTAATTAAGTTAGCGTTCATGTAATATGCTCGACATGCTTTGATTTTGTAATATAATATGTTCTTCAACTAAATACCCCAAAAGAAGTGCAACTCTCCTAAATCCTTGATGGCAAAGTGTGTGCCTAGATGTTGAAGCAAAACCGAATTAGCATCATATGATGAACTAGCTACAATGATATCATCAACATAATTAAGATAAAATAAAAATTGATAAGGAATTGAGTGCAAAACATAAATAAAAAGGAAAACAATAAATAGAAAAAAAAACTCTGCCGCGACAGAGGAGGCATTCATCTCGGTTCGTGTTACGAACTGGGACAAATGGTCCTGGGCTCCTGGCTACCTCCCTGCGCTCCCAGCCATATGGACTACTGATGACCCACAAGTATAGGGGGTGTATCATAGTACTTTCGATAAATAAGAGTGTCGAACCCAACGAGGAGCAGAACGTGTTGACAAGCAGGTTGGATAGAGGATTCACTGTAAACACTAGCAAACGAGTTTATGGTGATTTTTGATATAGCAGATAATACATACTTGTGATTATACCCCTCGTAAGCATCCGCAAATACAAGAAAGTAATTAAGATAAAATTAACCACAGCCCGAAAACTCCGGGATTCTGTGCTCCCTCGTGCATTGGTTTCCTAACGGGGGTTAGGTTTCTCTCACTCCGGCAACCCCACAATTAGTATCCAAATACACAATGCATCCTCCTAGGCCTAGTAAATAATATTGCAGCGAGTAGCCCAATCATTTTGAGAGCAAAGGAGAAGCCAGCTGTGTTACTTATGACTACCAAACGTTCTCGAGGACACATGGGAATTTCGTCAAGTGCTTTCGCTTCATTACAGTTGATTAATATCCATTGGTTCATGAAGTGTTGTGTGGGTGAACCTATGCTAATACACCGCCCAACTAGGACTAATACATACTTTTGATTATACCCCTGGTAAGCATCCGCAAATACAAGAAAGTAATTAAGATAAAACTAACCACAACCCTAAAACTTCGGGATTCTGCGCTCCCTCGTGCATTCGTTTCGTAACGGGGGTTAGGTTTCTCTCACTCCGGCAACCCCACAATTAGTATCCAAATAGACAACACATCCTCCTAGGCCCATAAAGGTGAAGTATCATGTAGTCCACGTTCACATGACACCACTAGAAGAATGGCACAACAACTTAAATACTGAACCACGAGATATTACTTCAATATAACATCACTACTAACATCATGACTTCTCCCATGTCCTCAAGAATAAACGAACTACTCACAAGACTTCATATGGATCATAATCAGAGGTGATATAATGGATAATAGCAATCTGGTCATAAAGTGCTAACACCGATAAATCTCACAAGCATCAACTACTAACAACTAATCCACACCGGGAGAGAGATCTAATGTAAAAAACGATAGATGCCCCTAATTTTTACAGCGGGATGACGGTGGATGATGAGGGTGCTGGTGCTGGTGGTGATGATGATGACGATCTTGATGATGCCCGGAGTGATGATGGTGACGATGGCGATGATTTCCCCTCTGCAGAGAGGAATTTCCCCGACAGGTTTCTCCCTGCTAGAGAGCTTTTGTCTCTCGGGTATTTTCCGCCCCGAGGCAAAGGAGAAATAATTGTTCGATGATGGTCTCGGGCTTAGGGTTCCCTAGGGGTCAAGTACGCGAAAGAGGTCAACCAGAGGTGGGCTAGGGTGGTCACAGCACCTGGCGGCGCGGCCAAGGTGGGGGGGCACCTCATGGCATGGGCTCCTGGTGGCCCCCCTCTAGCTCCCCTTATGGCTGGACTCCTCCTCTGAACTTCTAAGACATCTTCGTTGTTCCCCCTCTTCTTCTGATCTTCTGAAATATGGTATCTCGATGGTGCTTTTTCCATCAGATTTCTGGTCCCGGTGTTTATTCTCCAAAATTATGAAACATGCAAAATAAGATAAGATAAAATAACATAATTAATCCGTCATAACGTGAAATATATCGATGAATAACAAAAAATAACAATATAAAATGGTGATGCAAAATGGACGTATCAACTCCCCCAAGCTTAGACTTCGCTTGTCCCCAAGCAAAACTAAACTCTGTAAACATGACCACATATTTATGGAGTGAGGTATCGATAAATAAAATAAGGACAAGAGGCATCACATCTAACAAAGAACAAGTCATTTTAGACAGCAACTTCCTCTCATATAATTAAACATAAAAAAGCACAGGAACAATAATGGTGCAAAAAGTAAATCAAAATTGGTAAAGGCAAACTTCGTTCTTGGGCAGAGAACAATTAACAGTGTACTTATCTTTCGATCAGAGTCTTTATACTAGAGCTATATTGTAGAGTTTATCATGCTGAATTATAACAGTCTCTTTGCAAACATTGGTAACTTTCTAAGTGGTATTCAAACTGATAAAAGCATTTGCAGAAACAAGGAAGAATAATGAACATGATTGAGTAAATCAACATATAGGTGGATAAATCACAACAACTCAAAAGCTTTCTTAAGACAGAAGGAAGTAGGTTTACTGACTCAACATAAAGGTAAAAGATAGGCCCTTCGCAGAGGGAAGCATGGATCACTCATGAGCTAGAGCTTTTATTTTGTAAAACAGAGGTATAAAATGGTTGACACTCCTCCCAACCTTTCTTACACAAACCATGGATAACCGAATCCTCGGGTGTCTGTCAATAATCACAAACCATGGAGGGGTGTTTAATTTTGAGAGGTGTATGTTTATGCCAACGAATAGAAAACATAAAATACGTTACGTCACAAGCCAACTAGAATTCACAAAAGAGGCTCCCATATGAAGGACACAACTGGTGTAGAAGTTCATCCCTCTTTCTCTTTTGTTTACACAATTATGCTTTGACTGATAAGTTAGGGGGGGAATGGTGAAGAGAACTTGTGTATTAGTTTGGGGCTGGGCATCCCGCTGCCAGCTCTTCTAGCATTTGGATAAGCAGATGAAGCCACTAGTCCAGGTGTGTGAAGTCCAGTGAACAAGTGAGATAAAGATTCTCTATTTACGTCCTCATGAGCAAAAACATGAACACAAAACAGGAGTAATTTTGAAAGTTTTAAAGGTCGCAAATGAGAAATTTACTTGGAGTGGCGGTTAATTACCACAAATAGGTAGGTATGGTGGACATAGATGGCAGGGTTTTGGGGCTCAAGGTTTGGATAGCACGAGAAGCATTCCCTTTCAGTACAGGTCTATAGCTAGCAAGGTAGGGTAGCAAGCATAAGAATTGAAGTAAAACAAACAAAAACATATATGATAAAGCCAATCATGCAATCTTCCTTGAAGGTGCAAACAAACTTATTTGAGAATACTAAGCTTATGATCTAACAATAAAGAAAGATCATGGTATAATATATCTACATGCAACTCCCTCTTTTCTACTAATGTCGGGGGGTTACCCCCGAGTAGGGGTAAGGCCAGTACTAAAGGCAAGGTCAAAGGGGCTATTTGACTAAGTAAGCTGGCTACTCGGTACTTGCTACCCGGTAGGCTGCTATCCGGTCGTACCCACCAATGACCAGAAGGAAGAATCAAGGAAGTTACATCCCTCCGAGTAGAGGAGTTGGTCCGAGTAGAGGGAGTGGTTTCCTACTCGGGCCAGAAGTCAATGGAGCCGTTCTGACAAAGGATCCCGTGTATCCTGCGTCCGTACGACGTGCGGTTCAACTTACGGAGCGCGTGATTATCCGCGCTCCGGCGTGGCTACAGTGCGGTAGGCGCCTGTCTAGTCCTGTCACTGACAGAGGGGACATGACAGGGCTAGGGGCCTACCCTATCTCACTGACAAGGGTGGACAGGTCCCATCTCCGAACGGCGCGACGACTTACGGTGCACGCGTCAGCGGGAACCCGGAGGCGTGCGCGGTTCTGCAGTGCTCATGTCCTATCAAGCCGTACCTTTTAGTCTTATTCTATTCGGCTCAGCACCAGTATATAAGGTGCCCTGCCCCCTCCTGTGAGAGGTTCGCCGCACTCGTTATACTTTCCAGAGGCAACACTTAGAGTGAACTTGAGAGAAGAGTGGCTACTCGGCTGGAGGCCTGA
>CM054063.1:286296033-286347416 GCA_028641055.1 Alopecurus myosuroides
GTCAGTTGAGACAATTCAGAAATTGGTGCAGCAGTCAGTTGAGACAATTGAGTCTCATCGTCTCTCTGAAGTTTGCAAGCTGGCTGATGATACCAGCGCTGAGAAGCTAATTGAGGACAGGCTGGATAGGGCGATTAAAGCTTCAAAAATGCTAGCACTTGAGTGGGAACTGTGGGAGCAAAAGAGAAGCTATATGATCATGCACGGCTTGGTTACTAAGCTTGATTCTGAGCTGAAGAGTACGAACAAAACTTTGAAAAGTAGCCGAAGAGAAGTGCGACATGCTCCAGAGGGGAAAAGACACCCTGTTGGAGAATGCGAAGGACACCAATGTGAAGTTGAGATACATTCTAAGTTTCTTGCAAGATCATGGAATGAGATAAAACTACTTTGCTCTTTAATTAGATTATGTCAACCTGCAATGCTTGCCAATGAGTCTAGCTGTTATTCATTTCTCTGTTTTTTTGCATGTGCCGATGATTAAACTATGCAATGCTAAAATCCAAAGGATTACTCCCCAGTACCTAGTAGCGTTTACACGGACATTGTTTGTTCATGCTCCCTGGTCCTGTGGAGGTTAACCCTTTGGACTTTTTTTTAAATGTATGTATGAGGCTTGCTTATTTTATGTTCATTCTCTGTTCTGTGTGCCGATGATTAAACTTTGCACCTTCTCTCGGTGAGATATTGGCACTTACCTAGTGTTGTGTACAACTACATTTATTCTGCATCTTCCTTGGTAAGTGTTCGACAATCTCATTGATTTTTGTGTGCTTCTTTACTATGAGGCCCCAATTATGATTTTATCTGTAATGCATGAGCCATATTGGTTCAGCATATTCCTTGGCAAGTGTTCAATAATTTCTTTGATTTGTGTGTGCTTCTTTACTATGAGGCCCCTATCTAGGCTTGGTTCTCTGTCGATGATTAATATGCAGCAATGTCTCCAACGGTTGGCGTACCATAGAAACAAGAGTGCCATATTTGTGTTTGATCAGAGTGTCGATGATTAAACTGTGCAATGTTAAAATGCAGAGGGAGACTCCTCTAGACCTAGTAGCGTTTACAAGGACCTAGTAGCTTGTTTATGCGACCGGGTCTAGCGGTTTATCACCTATGTACTTGTGTCTTTGTACACGTGAGGAAGTTTTTTCACTCATCTTTGTATGTTTGGAAGTATATTTGCTTCTTTTTTGTAGATGTGCTAAACATATATGATGCTTTTCTACTAGTGTTTCTGTGGACGCGGTTTCAGAAAGTTCCAGTGGATGATGTGAACCTCTGGATGTGGCTTCGGAATGCATGCTGGCATAGGAAAATATCCGTTGGATGATGTGAAATTGTGGATGTGGCTTCGGAGTGGATGTTGGCATAAAAAAAGTTCTGGTTAACTGTGGACCTATTGTTGAACATTTTCTGATGCTAATTTCAGTTACTATAAATATCCTATGTTTCGGAGTGCATTTAACCGGGATGATGGCGCGGAACAGACATCAAAGAGGGCGAGGAGGCAGTATATTAGTATTAGTACTAGGGTATCCATTGTTGCAAATGTAAAACCATGTCAATTCATTTCTATTTTGGAGTGCATTTTATAATTTAGATCTCCTATATATTCGGTAATTTGGTTGACACTCGCCACGTGGGATACCCGGTCAGCTCTCCTCTCCACTCCCAAACTGTGGGTAATGCAGCGGCTCCCCATACGGGCGAAGAACGCTCTCCTCTCTACTCCCGAACTGTTCGTCTGTGCCAAACCTCTCTACTCCCCTTCGCTGTGCGCAGATCCACCGGCACCATGCCTGGCCGTCGCGAGGAGGGCCGCCAACAGCAGATCCCCAGGTACTTTCCCTAGCGCAGCGTGCAAGGCGCGAAGTGTACGCGTGCCCACGAGGCGTACCGGCGCGAGGTGCATCAGGACAACTCGTCCCGTGCACCACCACCTCCGGCTCCACCCATCGCACCTTCGGACGTCCAGGAGGAAGAAGAGGAGTATCTCGCCGTCGAGTTCCACAACGAGGCCCTGGAGTGGCCCCACATATAGGCGGGGATTTTAGCGTCCATAGAGAGTTTCGCGGCAGAAGAGCTCCGGCAAGCAAGGCTCACCCGGCATTTCACTTTCAAGCTAGAGGCGGACACCGCGGAAGCGATCCGCCATTCGATGCAGAATGAAGATGCGGCGGTGCTGGCGGAGGCGCGGCGGCGCACCCTTGGCTAGGACGCTAGGTCTGGTGTCTATCCTTTTATTTTTGTGATTTGTTTCAGAAACGGCTTGTTCACGGTTAACTGTGATGATTTTTAAGATTATGTGCATGCTTATTTACCGTGGATGACAAGTGGGGTCCAGGCATCAACTAGTCGGTCGTAGCCAGTCAAAACAGTCAAACAGGGAAGGACGTGTGGCCCCAAGAAAAATTCGCGACGTTCTACATGACCAGGCAAGTTTCGTCGAAGGCAACTGGGCTCTTAGTGGGCTACTGGGCCAGAGACGAAAATCTGCGACGTGAAACTAGCAAAAAGTCAAGCAAAACCAGTCTGCAATGGACCAAGACAATACGTCGAGAGCAAACTCCACTTTTCAGCCATTCGCGACGGAAACGCTCGGCGTTATCAAAACGTTCCGTTCAAAATGTTTCAGATCGCACGGAATTTGGTAGTGGCCTTCTAACGGAAAATGTTCAAGTACCCATTGTGAAGTTATGTGCATTCCTCAATGCAATATCTCAAAAGGTAATCAATACAGAAAGTTTGCAAAGGTTATAGAGGGATGTGGTCCAATGTCTTGCTAGTTTTGAGTTGGTGTTCCCATCGTCCTTCTTCAACATTATGACGCATCTCTTGGTTCACCTAGTAGAAGAGATTCATATTCTCGGTCCGATATTTCTACACAATATGTTCCCCTTTGAGAGGTTCATGGAAGTCTTGAAGAAATTATGTTCATAACCGTGCTAGGCCAGAAGGAATCATCTCCAAGGGCTATGGAACAGAGGAGGTCATTGAATTCTGTGTTGACTTTATTCCTCACCTTAAGACGATTGGTGTTCCTGAATCGCATCGTGAGGGGAGACTGAGGGGGAAAGCAACGCTAGGAAATAAAACAATGATACCAAGGGACGGACATTCTTTTACTGAAGTACACTACACGGTTCTACAAAATTCCACCTTCGTGGCGCAGTATCTCGAGGAACACAAGAATATTGTACGCTCCACAAACCCGGGGGAAGGATAAATCATGGATTAAACTCAAACACATGGAGACTTTCGGCAGTTGGTTGCAAACACATCTTATAAATGACACCACTGTTGGAGATCAGCTCTACTTGTTGTCCGGGTCACCATCTTCGACTATTGTGAGTTTCCAAGGGTAAGAGATAAATGAGAATACATTTTACATGATCGCCCAAGATAAGAAGAGCACCGAACAAAAAAGTGGTGTCCTCCTTTATGCAACAAACAAGAATGGGAAAAAGGACACATAGTATGGTTACATAGAGGAGATATGGGAACTTGACAATGGACCTTCTTTTAAGGTGCCTTTGTTTCGGTGCAATCGGGTCGACCTGAATGGAGAAGGGGTAAAGGTAGACCCGCTGTAAGGAATGACAACAGTGGATCCAACAATATTGGTTATAAAGACGAACCATTCGTCCTAGCCAATGATGTGGCCCAGTTCTTCTATGTAAAGGACATGTCCTCCAGACCGAAAAAAAGAAAAAATAAGCAACCAAATACATCATACGATCCGCCGAATCGTCACATAGTTCTTTCAGGGGAAAGAAAAATCGTGGGAGTCGAGGACAAGACAGACATGTTAGAAGATTATAATAAGTTTGATGAAATTTCACCCTTCACAGTGAAAACTCACCCAAGAACCTCGTTAAATAATGAATATGCTCCTTGGATACGGCAGAAAATAAAACAATGGTGGCACTAGTGGGGACGTAATGTATTAAACCTTTGTTTATGTAATTCTATGAGTCTACTATGTAATAATGTATTAAACCTTGATGGTTCATGTAATATTATGAGTCCACTATGTAATATTATGAGAGGGGTTCTCCTCCCGGCCCGTTTTACCAACCGAGACTAAATGGTAAGGCTTTCAGCGGCGAGGGGTTCCAAGATGCATGTTTGTGTGGAATATGGGTACATTAAGACAAAACATGCCATGGATTTGGCCATAACACCCGTCATTCGGACCGAAACCCTAGAATGTTCGTAGGAGATAGCTCCTTTTCGTGAACACATTTTCAACACAGCTGTCGTATTCCAAGTTTAATATTTTTGGTGGATACTAGGACATATGTAATGACATCACGTGAAGGTCCAGTGTCATTTTGGTTTTTTTTTGAGTTTTCTGGAATTTTCTCAGCCGGTTTCAGGAAAGAGTCAAGACGGCGGGCATTATCATTCGTAGCTTGGGGTTGAATATTGAGAAACTCTTGGTGTATCTGTGATGAAATAGGTACTTACATACCTAAAAAAAGATTTTTTCCAAAAATCATGAGCAAATTACGAGGCACTTGTAGTTCAAATTTGACCCGTTTCCAGCTGAATCGTAAGAAACTTGTGTTTTTCAAAAGAGGTAGATGGAAACCTTTTCTTAGGAAACAAATTGTTTATTTGTGCCTATAACATGGTCTAGTATATTCAAAAAATGCAGTTCCCGAGTTTTGCAACATATTTGTGGTAAGTCCTTCACAAAAAAATACCATTTTTGATACTCGGGAAATGGAAAATGGTTTTTGTATTGAATAAAAAGGAAAACTTCCTCCATCAACATTGTCCATGCTTTCAAGATGCATGTTTGTGTGGAATATGGGCACATTAAAAAAACTATGCCATGGATTTTGCCATAACACGCGTCATTTGGACCGAAACCCTAGAATGTGTGGAGGAGATAGCTCCTTTTTGTGAACAAATTTAAAACAAAGCTGTCGTATTCCAAGTTTATTAATTCTGGTGGATACTAGGACATATATAATTACACCACGTGAAGGTCTTGCGTCATTTCGGGTTTTATCCGCGGGCCCGAGGGAGACCCCAATGTGAGCCAATGGATGAACAACTCCGGTGAGGGAGATCCGGAACTCACCCGAAGAGACGGCTCCGGTGAGGGAGATACAGAGCTCGCCCGAACAGACGGCTCTGGAGTGGGAGAAGCCGACGGCTCCAGTGAGGAAGAAGCCGATGGCTCCGATGAGGGAGAATCCGACGGCTTCGGTGGAGCCTTATAAATTACAAACACCGGCGAGGTGCATATATATATATATATATATATATATATAATTAATGAAGCATATGTTGTCTATATACATGTATTAACACACTTTCTTTGTTTAGCCAATCCTCCGGAAAGAAGACTAAACGAGGCGCAACAAAGAAGTTGAAAGAGACTGAAAGGTACATGATCGAAAAGATCGCTGCTGACGGCGCACCCGAGCTTCCCATTGATGTTGCCAAAAAAATTGTAAAGCAATGCGGAGTGCTTGTTAGGGACCACATACCGATCACTGTTCAAGAGTGGAATGAGCCAAAAGATCCGGATAGAGAAGGAATTGCATATGTCAACAACTTAGCCAAAAAAAAACTTTTTAAAAAGATCATGGCTAATTTCACCCTACCAACGCCAGAGGTGGATCAGAATGAGGTGGATGAGAACGAGGAGGATTCTAATCAAAAGAATATTGACTTAGTGAAAAAGGTCAAGGCATAGACTCTTAGAAAGATGGCCCAACAATTCATCAATTGGAAGAAAAGATTGCACTTTGACTTTGTCAAGAAAGATAAGACTCCGGATTTCACTCGAGTGTATGAGAAGATAAAAACCTTGTGGGCAGATTTTGTGAAGTACAAGCAGTCAGAGGATGCTCTGATAAGATCCACAACAAATAAGAAAAACGCAACTAAAAATATATATCACCATACTATGGGGCAAGTTGGCTACAAGGGTAGCATGCCCAGGTGGGATAACTATGAGAATGACCTGCTTGCGAAGGGGATCACTCCAGAGCCATTCATGTGGGCCGAGCGGGAAAGGTCTTGGTTTTACGGGCATGGGGGCACGTTGGACGAAGAAGGGAACTGCATCTATAATAGAAGACATGAAGAAAATCCTCTACCCATCAAAGATCTTAGAAATGCAATAAAGGATGTTAAAGAGGGGAGGTTCGAGCGAGATAGAGAGAACGACGAGCTCACACGTGCCTTTAAGAATAAGGAACACGTAGGACGTACACGAACCACACCAGGCAGCGTTCCGTGGAAATATGGGTTTGCCTAGAAGAGTAAAAAATATCCTGATAGAAGTCGTCAGAGGATAAAGGACTTGCAGGCAGCTGAAGCAGCGATTCAGGTAGACTAGAGGCGTAAACTTAAAGAACAAATAAAGCGGACGCAGGAGATAGCACTGCGGTATCAGGAGAAAATTGACAGACTTAGCCAGCAGCAAGGTACTACCGTCCTACCACACATGGTAGAAGTTGCATTCGATGCTACCGGCGTCACATAATCTAATCGGAAAAGCAGCATTTCTTCCACGCAGCTGATAACCCACAAGTATAGGGGATCGCAACAGTCTTCGAGGGAAGTAAAACACAAATTTATTGATTCGACACAAGGGGAGCCAAATAATATTTATATGCCTTAACAACTGAGTTGTCAATTTAGCTGCACCTGAAAGTAGACTTGCTCGCAACAATTTATCACTAGTAACAGTTTTATAGCAGCAGTAGAAATAAAATAACTGCAGTAGTAAAATAGTAACAACAGTAGTAAGTATGGCAATTTTACCCTTGGGTACGGGTACCCGCGGATACCGTACCCGCATGGGCAGGGTATGGTTACATTTTTGTACCCATGGGTAGCACCCGTACCCTACCCGTTAAGTTCATGGGTAGGGCACGGGTATAGCCTTGTACCCATGGGTATTACCCATACCCTACCTGACATGTGGACCTTACACATGCAATTCGTTGATCTTTTGTCTCAATGTGCTACATCAACGGTCAAATTGAATTGAGATAATTCTCATGTATTCATCTATCTTTTTTAGTTGAAATAAATTATTTTTGTGAATGTGGAATTTGTGAATAACCTGTGTACTAGGTGTAGATCTACCTGTTGGGTACCCAATGGGTATGTGGTACTCGTCGGGTATGGGTACGGGTAAAGTTTCATACCCGTGGGTACGGGTATGGTAGAATTTTGTACCCATTGACTACATGGGTATGTGTATGGTATTGCTCTACCCGCCCCATACCTACCCATTGGCATCCTTAAGCAGTAGCAATCGCGGAAAACAGCAGGATGGGAGTATCGTAGGCATAGAGGGAATGGATAAACGGGCGTTGCATGGATAACAAGGGTCATGTAATAATAATAACGTGGGCATTGCAGATAATAATAATAAAGTATCAAACGTGTAGGCAAACATAGGCATGTGTTCCAATATAGTCGTAAGTGCCCGCAATGAGAAACTTGCACGACATCTTTTGTCCTACCAGCCCGTGGTAGCGGGGCCTCTAGGGAAACTACTGGTAATTAAGGTGCTCCTTTTAATAAAGAACCATAGCAATGCGTTAACACTCCATGAACACACGTGATCCTGACATCACATCCATCCCATCTGGTTGTCCCAATTTCTGTCACTTTGGGGCCTCGGGTTCCGGACAACAATATGTGTAAACAACTTGCAGATATGATCAAGAAACACAATTATACTCATGAAACAATAACATGTTCAGATCTTAAATCATGGCACTCGGGCCCTAGTGACAAGAATTATGCATAAAAAGTTGCAACAAAGGTAGAAAACACTAACAATAGATACTAGGCACTATGCCCTAGCAATCTGGCATTATTACGTGATCAATATCATCCAATCCCTTCCATCGTCTCAGCCTACAGCGGGGTTTACTCACTCATGGACGGGGGAAACATGGATGGTTCATGGAGAAGGAGTGGCGGTGTCGATGGCGATGATCTCCTTCGAATCCCCGTCCCGGCAGGGTGCCAGAACAGGAACTTCTGATCCCCAAATTGAGTTTCGGGGTGGCGGCAGTGCTCTGTTGTATTTCTGTGGAACATGACGAACCCCCTCGTGTTTTAGGGTTTAAGGAAATATGTACTCGAAAGGGGAGTCCGAGGGGGGTGCCTGGGTGGCCCACACCATCTAGCGGCGCGGCCAAGGGGGGACGCCGGGGGTGGTTTGACCACCTCCTGGCCCCAGTCCGGGTCTTCTTCTGGCTCCCGCGGTCTTCTGGTGTTTTAGGGCCAATGGGGTCTTCTTGGGCAATTTCCCGAAAGTTGATTTTTCTGCACAAAAATGAGGCACCAAGGTAATTCTGCTGAAAACAGGGTTAGTCCGTGTTAGTGGTATCCAAAACTCACAAGTTTAGAGGAAAACAATAAAAAAAAGTGTTCGGAAAAACTTATTGCTTGTCCTCAAGCAATTCAGTGACAACTGAGTGCGATAAAAGACTTCTACGAACACATTTGTTTCATATGATGTAAATATACTCATTACATGATCAAGTGCTGAGGAAATTCATTATAAGATGTATGGAAAATAAAAGCTACCCAGCAGTCATGCAAACCATGAAAAGGAGCCAACAACCTAATAATAGACAACATGAAGTATATCAATCTGCATGATTGCAATGCTCATAATAGGGTATGATAAAGTGTACTCGCTTGCCCTTAATAGTGGAGCAAAACATAAATTCTAGGGCACCTCTGAAGTTCAAATGAAGACTAGAAATAAAGATACCAAAGATACAAGCATCAAAGTTATACCATTATCAACCGTGTTCCGGGACAAGCACATTTCACTAAGAATAACAACCATGCTCTCAAGAAGGTGCATAAAGTGAGAAGGTCAAGACTCAACATAAAAGTAAAAGAATGGCCCTTCGCAGAGGGAAGCATGGATCACTCATGTGCTAGAGCTTTTATTTTTTTAAACAGAGGCATAAAATATTTTTTAGATAGGTGTATGCTTATGTCAACGAATGGTAAACAGAAAATACAGTATGTCACAAGCCAACTAGATTTCACAAGAGCGGCTCCCATTTGAAGGATGCAGCTGGTGTAGAAGGTCATCCCTCTTTCTCTTTTGTTTACACGATTATCCTTTGACTGGTAAATCAGGGGCAAAAATAGTGAAGAGAATTTGTTGCATTAATTTGAGGCTAGGCACCCCACTGCCAAGTCTCTATCAGTTGGATAAGCGGATGAAGCCACTAGTCCAGGGTGTGAAATCCAATCAACAAGTGAGATATAGATTCTCTATTTACGTCCTCATGAGATAAAGCAGGAACACAAAACAACAATAGTTTTTTAGCAGGTTTTAAAGGTAGCACATGAGAAATTTACTTGGAGTGGCAGTTAAATGCCACATATATAGGTAGGTATGGTGGACACAATTGGCAAACTTTGGTTTTTGGGATTTGGATTGCATGAGTAGCATTTCATACTCAGTACAGGTGAAGGCTAGCAATAGACGGGGAGAGACAATCAAGAGAGGGATAGATGTTATAATCATGCTTGCGACAAAACAAAATTAACACGGGTATAAAACTGATACAAATACTCTAAGGCAAAATAAATCATCGAGGCTTAATTTACTTTTTGTTTTCCGTCTTATGCATGCGTGAGCATGTGCCAAGTTGATTCAAGCCAAAAACTGAGGGAGATACCACAATGTCATTACCCTTCTATGAATAAAATAATGCAAGCAAACATCTATACGACATGCTATCTTATATTAATAAGTTGGAACTAACATGTGAGAGCACGAACTACTAAACATCAATTAAATAACATACACCTTACATGAACGGACTAAGCATGTTCACACGATGAGTATATGTATAAAAATAAAAAAAAATAGAGTTCATACCAGCCTCTAACCACAACTTGGATTGTCGTAAATCATCATTACCGCTCTTCACTTGTGTGGATCGGATAATATAGAATCATAATCAAACTCCAATGGAGACACGGAAGTCCGGTGAATTATGCAACAAACTTTAAAAAACCAAAGAAGAACAACAAATATTTTTGGGTGTTCGAATTAAAACAAGAATATAAAGAAACAAGCAAACAAAGCAAAATATTTTTGGATTTTTGAATATTAAACCGAAAAGAGAAAAGAAAACAAACCAACAAAGCTAAAGAAGCAATTAAAGAGAAACAGCGGAAATAGTTTTTGTCTTTTTGTGTTTTGAAAAACAAGAACAAAATAATAAAAGAAAGAGAAACGAAAGAAGCGAAAGAAAACGAAAACAAACGAAAGAAACAAAAATATGGATATACAAAAAACCGACCGAACATGATATATAAATGAATGTGATGTCGGTATATCTCCCCCAAGCTTAGGCTTTTGGTCAAAGTGGATATCAATCACCAAGGGGACCATGGGGTGGCACCCCCGTAGTATGCCGAGGAGGAACCTTCCTCCTGATATGTGCTCGAGGACGCCCCGGCGTGCTGCGTGGTGTAGTCCTCAGAGGGCGCATCTCGCCTCTCCTTCTGCCTGTAAAACTTCATCGTGACTAGATGCTCATATATATCCTCCTTGAAGCGTGACCATGGTGACCTGTCAACTTTGAACAAAACAGGATGCAGCAAAATAACTTCCCGCTCATTTCCGTCAATAAATAGAACTCTATATACTAAATGATTAGAAGTAGAGCTAGCAGTAGCAAAATGATGGGATTTCATGGCAACAAGATTAAGTCTACATGGAGAAATTATTTCATCATCAGGAGCAATAAAAACATTTAAAGCAGTTGCTACACGTGTAGCAATAACTCCCCCAAAAATAGGCCCATTAGCAGCAAGGCGGCGTGCAACAAGTGGACCAAGGCTATACTTCGTGCTACGGTTCATCACAGCATCGATGAAAGCAAGGCGATAACTACAAATGTTACTAGTGTTATCCCTATTAAGGATACTAGTAGCAAGATAGTAAGTAAAATATCTAAGGGAAGGAAGTTGGATGTTCCTTATTTTTCCACGCTGGGATGAACGACCATCATCATTGGTGATTTCTCGGTAGAGCCCCTAGAGATCCGCTGGTTTATCCTGAATCCTGCTCGCTGTGCCGGAAGCAATTATACCTACAATAGCACAAAAATCTACCAAGGACAAAGAAACAGGACTACTATATAACTTGAAAGAAACAGTTGGACCAAAATATGTGTTCTGAAATTTAAAGCCCTCAGTATGCCACTCTCACAAAAACTTTTGTTGAGGGCTTTAAATTTCAGATAATCGGAGGAGTCACATGCGGGAGAGAAAATGCACCAAATTTTAGCACAAATGATAGGTTGAGCAAAGAGATCGAAAAATCATGAGGAAGAACAGTAAGAACACGGGTTTCAGGAAATGTTTTCAGTTTGGGGAGTGAGAGAGAAGACTTTGGGAGTGGAGAGAATAAGTGGACGCCATTGGGCCCCACACCATGTGCTGGCGCCACCAGGGGCAAGCCACGCCACCCTATGGTGTGCCTGACTGGTGGGTCCCTCTCGGGTCTCCAGGTGGCTTTCTGCCTCATTTTGAACGTAAAAATTTATTATAAGTTTTCTGGAATTTTTCGAGAAACTTTATTTTCGAGGTTTTTTCAGAATCTAATAATTAATTATAAACCTGGAAAACAATTGTGAAAATGTGGAAAACAAAACCAAAACCAGAACTACAGAGGTTTTAAAGCATTCTAATGTGTAAATACCCACTAAAAACAAATATGGAAGTGGTGAAAACAAACATAATATGGTGAAAACAAGAGAAATCATTGTGAAAACAAAAGTATGGATGGTGAAAACAAGGTTGTGGATAATGGAAACATGGTTGTACTAAAGTGGCATGGTGATAACAGAATTAATCATGGCGAAAACAGAAAGGGGATGGTGAAAACATAGTGAAAACATTGTCCTCTTCATTCAAAATCATTTTGTTAACAAGGGTGATCAAGCCTTGTTACCAGAATAATTTTCATATGAAGAAAAACTTTGTTCAAAACTAAATAGTTATGTTACCTCAACCTTAATAGACATAGTACCAATCATAATTATTTCATATTGTTTTGGTGGTACTGGAATAAGACAATAAAATTCTCCAATTTGACGGTCTCAATATTTTCAATTGAATCTAGAACATATCTTCTATCAATCTTCTTGGGAAAATAAGCAGTATGCTCTTTATCATTAACATTAAAATTTACTTTTCCTTGATTGCAATCAATAACAACCCCTGCAGTGTTAAGAAAAGGCTTCTCAAGAATAATAGACATATTATCATCTTCAGACATTTCCAACACAATAAAGTAAGTTAATATCAAACAATTAGTAGCAACTTGAACAGGAACATTCTCACATATACCAACAGGACTAGTAGTAGATTTATCAGCCATTTGCAAAGATATATAAGTGTGTATCAATTTTGCAAGAGAGAGTCTCTTATAAAGAGAAAAAGGCATAACACTAACTCCAGCTCCAAGATCACATAAAGTAGTTCTAATATAATTATTTTTAATGGAAAAAGGAATAGTTGCAATACCAGGGTCTCCAAGCTTCTTTGGAACCTTACCATTTAAAGAGTAAGTAGCAAGCATTGTAGAAATTTCCTCATTAGGAATTTTCCTTTTGTTTGAGACAATATATTTCATATATGTAGAATAAGGAAGCAACTTAATAGCACCAGTCAAAGGATATTGAAAGAACAAAGGTTTCATCCACTCACCAAAATTTATTGTATTGTTCTTCTTCCTTAGATTTGTGGTTCTTATTAGGAAAAGGCATTGCCTTTTGTACCCAAGGCTCTCTTTCTTTACCATGTTTATTGGCAATGAAATCCTCCTTAGTATACTTCAAAGTTTTAGTTTGCTTTTCAGATTAAGCTAATCGGAAACATCACTTTTATCATTACCACTTTCCGTTTCAGCATTAGAAATAGATATACTACTAGGATCTTTAGCAGGTTCAGGAGATTCTACAACATTTTTATTTCTCTTCTTATTTTTATTAGAAGCAGAACTATTATTTTTAGGTTGCTCAGAATCTTGTTCAATTCTTTTAGGATCTCCTTCAGGATACAAGGGGTCTTGAGTAGAAAGACCACTTCTAGTAATTATTTCACAAACATGTTTCTCTCTAGAAGCATTAGCTAGGATGTCATTTTACACTTTAGTAAGTTGATCAATTTGAGTTTGAACCATTTGAAAATGTTTAACATGCATTTTAACATCATTAGAGGTTCTCTCAATATTACCATGCAAATTATCAATAGCTCTAGTGTTTTCCATAAGGTGATTTTGCACTATCATATTAAAATTATCTTTCTTAACAACATAACTATCAAATTCATCTAAGCATTGATCTAGTGATTTAGTGTAGGGAATATCTCTATTATGAAAGTATTGGAGAGAGTGTACCTCAACAGTTGATGGATGAGGAATAGGCTTACATAATTCTTCTATAGGAGGTAAATTCTTCACATCTTCATATTTAATACCCCTCTCTTTAAGAGATTTCTTAGCTTCCTTTGTCACTTCATCATTTAATTCAATCATCCCTATCTTCTTGGGTGTTGGTATTGGTGTTGGCTCTTGTGTAGGTGTAGGTTTAGGTATATTCCAATCATCATTATTTTTGGCTATTTTAGCCATTAATTCCTCGCCTTCTTCTCGAGTTCTTTTCCTAGATTCAACAGTTAGTCCATTGTAAAATATATCTACGAGCTCATTTTTAGGTAGTGGATAACCAGGGAAAGCTCTTATTAAAGCACAAAATCTTGTCCATGGTTCAGGTAATTTTTCTCCTTTAATTTGCTCAAAGTTAAAGATGTTGCACAACAACATGTTGAGCACTAGCAGGGAAATATTTTTCAAAGAGGACTTTAATCAAATCCATAGGACAAGTAATAGATCTAGGTGGCAGATTATTAAACCAAGTTTTAGCCTAATCTTTTAATGAAAAAAGGAAAAATCTTGGTAATAAAATAAGTACGCATCTTAGTATCATCAGAAAGTAAACTACTCATAGATGAAAGCTCATTTATTTGTTCCATAGCACTCTTACTTTCAAGTCCACAAAAGGGTTCCTTCTCGACAATAGATATATAAGATAAATCTAAAGAGAAATCATAAACCTTGTCTATAATGTGTATGGGAGACTGATACGTCTCCAACGTATCTATAATTTCTAATGCTCCATGATCATATTATGCCAATTTCTACATGTTTTCTCCCTTATTTATAGAATTTTTATACGCTTCCCGGGACTAACCTATTAACAAGATGCCAAGTGCCAGTTCCCTGTTTTCTGCTGTTTTTGGCTTCAGAAAAGTTGTTCTGGAAACATTCTCGGAATTGAACCCCACAAAGCCCGAAGTGCCTATTTTCCCCGGAAGCATCTAGAAGACCGAAGGAGAGTCGAAGACGGGCACCAGGGGGCCACACCATAGGGTGGCGCGCCCTCCCCCTGGCCGCGCCAGCTATGGATGTGGGGCCCTCAGACCTCCACCGCCTTGGCCCTTTCGCCTATTTATTCCCCCCGGATGGAAAACCCTAGCACCTAATCAAAAATCCCCGAAAAGTTCCGCAGCTGCCTTCGTCGTCAACCCTAGATCAGGGGGGGTTCTGGAGCTGTCTCCCAGCACCCTGCCGGAGAGGAAATCATCACCGAAGGCTTCTTCATCACCATGCCCGCCTCCGGAGTGATGCGTGAGTAGTTTATCCTTGGACTACGGGTCCATAGCAGTAGCTAGATGGTTGTCTTCTCTTCATATGCCTCCATGTTTAGATCTCGTCAGCTGCCTATCATGATCGATATTGATCTTATTTAATTCTATATGTTGTGTTTGCTGGGATCCGATGAATGTTGAACTTATGCCAAGTTGATTATATTATTTATTGCATATGTTATTTGTGATCTTGCATGCTTTCCGTTGCTAGTGGTTGCTCTGGACAAGTAGTTGCTAGTGACTCCAAGAGGGAGTATTTATGCTAGATAGTGGGTTCATGTCTCCTTTTCGCCTGTGCTCGAGTGACAGAAACGTGACGGGGGAGGATGTGTTGTTGCCACTAGGGAGAAAATAGCGGTGTGAGTGCCCGCGTGTACAATCATTGCTTACATGTCGCACCCTGGCTTCTAAGGGATACTCATCGTACGAACTGGATAGTAGGTGCTTGGATTATGGGGCATAACTGCTCCCACGTCCCAGCTTCCTGGTAGGCCTGCGCTTATGCGCGACAACACAAGCCCTACTATTCCACCGTCGATGTAAACTATCCATTAGGAGTCATAGGCACTACTGTCGACGTACTTCATAACAAGCACGCACTGTACGTCAACAGTTTTGAACGAATGATTATCACAACTTATCTCTACGACACAAAAGATAGAAATGAAGTTGCAGCTGGCCTTCACTAAGGCAGAAATAGCGAATACAATCATCCAGAGGACACATGTCCCAACATATCATCCATTACAACAGCGGAAGCAATCAAAGGGGTCTGAGTACAGACAAATCCAACAGGCTTAAGAAGCCGGAGAAAGTAAATAAGACGAAGCCCATCCACGTAGGTCCTGGATCCTGCCCTGGTCCAGCTAACTACTCGTCTGCAGTCTCGTCGAACTCCACAAAGTAGCCATCCTGGTGGTCATCGTAGCCGTAGTCGAACTCTGCGTAAACCACAGCCCCAACGGGGTCAGTACATCCAAGTACTGGCAAGCAAGACTCACAGTTCATCAAAGAGTTACCCGTCAACACCAGCATTGATGCTTGGGATCAACGGAAGAAAGGGGTGATATGAAAGTTGCTACTGGCTGCTCTAACCAACTACAGAATATAACTACAAGTTCCGGCTAACAGAAAGGGTAAGATCGAGGATTGTAACCAACTGAAAGATAACTTCAACCAAACCCATCCTGGATCTCGCCCCTTATCTAAAGAAGCAATCCGAGGATAACTCACACAGTTGTGATAAGGTGAATCAAGTTATTGTGTGAATAACCTATTACTAGTCAAGTTATTAATCATTGGGTGAAACATGATTGATCATTATGTTGAAGTTGTCCTGAGTACTTGTTAGCCAGTACTTTCACCAAGTAATCCATAACCGCGGAAAACACGGCTTCTCGAGAAGATTATCCCTGCAGGGTTGCACCGATTTGGCCGTACACGCAAGAATAACCCGCCAGATGGGATGCCTCCCACCAAGCGGGGTACTCTACACAACCAACCATTCTCCGCATCAAGCCCAAAGAACCTTGGGCGCACGGCTAATCAAGCCCCGAAGAAAAGGGACCCTCATAGCACTCTAAGACCGTGTCCCCCTATATGCCGACTACAAAAGTTCCACCCTGCGCTGGGCTCGCAAAAACATGCATGCGGCAAATGGAAAACACGAACTAAATGAGGCGATTTGGACGAGATGCGAATCGGGTCAAGTTGAGGGGGGCGCCCATACTCGCTTCCCACATGCGGGTAGTGCGCTCATCATGGATCAGTAGACAAGACCCTTTTCCTATTAGGGTCGACACTAGCAGGCTCCAAAACCTCTCATGGGCCTCCTGCCGGTGCCTTATCATCAAATTATTATTACCATTAGCAATTAACAGGATTGATTGATTAACATCGAGCCCCCGGTACAAATAATAAGATAGTAAAAGTAGTAACCGACAACAGACTCGAGTAAAAGCAACCCTAAGCATGCTAGATAGTACTAAGGCACAAACAAAGGCTGTAGGTATGGAGGTGAGGCAGTATCATTGGTTCAGGGTATCATGTGATAGGTTCGGAGAACAAGCAACGATACATAGGGCTAGCAATAGTAGACAAAAGGATAGTATCGACAACAAGTGTGGAAAGGAACTCGATGATTCATGTGAGTGATAACTTGCCTGGCAGCTCAGTAGCCGGGTACTGGGCTAGGTCCTGAGTAGTGGTGTCGTAAGGATCGTCGGTCTCAACGTAGTCGTCGTCTAACCGAGAAGAATCAAACAGACAAAACAGGAATGTAAACAATCATGTTCATGGCATTGTGCACAGTCAATATGATGCATGACAATTTAATAGGTGCATCTAGATAAACTGACTAACATGATAGCACAAATTAAATGGACCCATATGCAAGGGTTGCATATGGAAAAGGATCCATTGAAACAATTGGAACAAATGATTTACAACTATTTATTAGGTGTTAGTTGTTATCATGATGCATGCATGATGAATAACAATAACATAGCAATTTAAATGCAATTGGAATGATAGTTAACAATTTAGAAAAGCATTTATTAAGTTTGGAATTTTGTTACTTAGACATGGTACATAAACAATTATTGTTTCCATCAAGTTAAATTGTGCAAAACAAATTACAAAGTTGATATTTGAAAAGGTTAGCAAATTTTAGTTGGATTACATGTTTCACAATTTGAAATTGGACTTTGGATTATTTAATTATGGATTAAACAATATTAAACAAGTTTTAATTGAATTAAACAAGATTTAAATTGTTTAGGCAATTTAAATTATTCAAACCAGAAAACAAAATTTATATTTGAATAGAGTATTCAAAATGGTGTGAAAAACATATTTTATTTGTATTATTTGGAAATAGTATGAATTATTTATGAATTATTACAAATGGCATTTGAATTATTTGGATTTGAATTTAAATTGCATTTTGAAAATTCAAAACAGAACACAAATTGAATATTTGGAAAGAGTAGGAAAATTGGATCAGAATAGATACAAAGTTTGTGTTTGTTGGATTTATAAAATAAAAGATATGGACTTTCAAAGTTTCTATTCAAATCTGTTATTTAAAAAGGAATTTGTAATTTTAGAATTGCACAGAAAACTTTTGTTACACAGCTCCACGCTACACGCAGTCACTGCGCAGCGGGCCAGTGGACAGCGTGGCCCTGCGCGAGCTCACGTGGCAACCCAGGTCGATGACAGTGGGCCAGCCACGCTGCGGAAGAAATTCCACAAAAAAAGGTTTGTGCTCGAGGGGTTTCGAACCCGCAACCACGAGCTGCGCGCACAAATTCAGAACCACTGCGGTACGCTGCGTTGTGTTGACAGTAGAGGGGGAGGTTTCAGGTTATGGTTCAGTTCCAAAACTCTGAACTTTTCTGACGAAACGTTTGCGCGGCGGTCAGACGAGGTGCTCGCCGGCGGATGCAACGTTGCTGTGCTCGTTGCGGTGGTGATTGGATGCAGATGGACGCGCACAGGTGTACTGAATGGATGCAAGGAGGGAGGAGGAGCAGGCGATGCTCACCACCGGAGTAATCGTAGCTGCGGCTCGGTGATGACGTCCGGTGACGACAGCTGCAGCGGCGAGGAAGTGGACGGCGCCGTCGACGTGGTGCTCCTCCGTGCGCGCCCGCGTGTCCGTGACGTAGAGGAAGGAGAGCCCGAGCGAATCCAGCAAGCAATTGTTGACGAGGAGGCCTATAACGGCGGCGGGAAGCAAGGATTCAGAAACGTGGCGCGGTGGCCGGAGAGGGAGAAGAAACGCGACGGCGATTTAGGGCTTACCAGTGATCCTTCTGGGGTCCAAGAGGTAGAAGGGAGAACGGGGAAGCGGCTGCGGGTGATGGGTGGCTAGGTGGGAGCTAAACACGGCGGCGCCATGGAATTATTCAGAGCAGCTGCCGCCGGTGGAGTTGCAGCAGAGGAGGGAACCGTCGATGGTGGAGGCGATTGGCGACGGAGAGGAACCCTAGGGCGATAGGGTGGTACGGGGGTGCCCTAGGCATGCTTATATAGGGTGGAGGCGCAGTGGTGGCCGCCGTGGTCGCGTCGGGGTCGCCGTGGAGGCCTCCGATGCCTGCCGTACTGCGCGACGAAGAGGGAAAAGAAGCTGGCACGGATCTCCAAGCGGTACGTCGCGGGTTAGCTGGGTTGGGTTTGGCGCGCGCGTAGGCTAGCGGGCTGGGCTGCGTTAGCTGCCGCGCGCGCGCTGGGTTTCTCCTTTTTATTCTTTTCTGTTTTATTTTTTTTTGTAGCAAATGCTTTTGGAAGAAAACTGTTAGGGTTTTGTTTATAGAAAAATTTGAAAAAAAATTAGTTAAGCCTTTTAGGTAATTAGGAACCACATTGCATGCTTGGATTTCAAAAATTTGGTTTTAAAATGGTAGTTTGTGTTTGAAACCAAATAGAACCAATTTTTATTATTAAAACACCATTTTGAAACAACAATTTAAATAGGGTTACCCTTAGGTTTAAAATATGATTTTAAGAATACAAACATGTGGTGAATTGTTATGTTTTCAAAAGAGTTCTGATTTGAAACTTGGTTGGAATTTAAAGGGTGATTTGGTTGATTGATTAATGATTTGATTAAATTAAGCAACAATTTAAGAGTTGATCCAATATGAAAATAATTGGGAGCAATTGATGTTTTTGGAATTGCAAATCTTTATTTGAGAGATTGTAACAGACAAGTGTGAAAACAATGTTTGATTAAGTTTGAATTTTATTATGAAAACAATGCAAACAGAAATAAAAATGAGAATGATGCCATGATGCATTGCATAAATTAAACAAATAAGTAAAACAACTAAGGGTTTTCATACTTGGATGTTACAAAACGCCCCCCTTGAAGGAATCGCGCCCCGAGATTCCCTACTGAGAAATGAACAGGTCCGGATACTTCTTGCGAAGATCCTCTTCGGTCTCCCATGTTGCCTCTTTATCAGAATGATGTGACCATTGCACTTTCAAGAACTTGGTGCTCTTGTTGCGAGTCTTACGCTCGGTCTCATCGAGAATACGAATAGGGTGCTCCTCATAGGAGAGATCATCTTGCAGTTCAATATCATCATGATCAACTGCACGATCAGGGTCCTTGAAGCACTTCTTGAGCTGTGACACGTGGAACACATCGTGCACTTGGGAAAGTTTTTCTGGAAGCTCGAGACGATAGGCATTTTCTGCACGTCTTGAGAGGATGTTGAAAGGGCCAATGTATCTTGGTGCAAGTTTTCCTTTCACACCAAAACGATGAGTGCCTCTGAAGGGAGTTACACGGAGATATGCTTTGTCACCAGGTGCATAGACCATGTCCCGGTGCTTGATGTCATAGTAACTCTTCTGACGAGACTGAGCAATCTTGAGATTGTCACGAATGATACGAACTTTCTCCTCGGCTTCCTTAACAATGTCAGGACCTAAGAGTGAACGTTCACCAGCTCCAGACCAATTGATTGGACTCCTGCATCTGCGACCATACAATGCCTCAAATGGTGCCATTCCTAGGCTTGCCTGGTAGCTGTTGTTGTAAGAGAATTCAGCATATGGAAGGCAATCCTCCCATTTCATGCCAAAGGAGAGACCACATGCTCTAAGCATATCCTCGAGAATCTGATTGACTCTTTCGACTTGCCCCTGAGACTGAGGGTGATAAGCTGTGCTGAACAGAAGTTTGGTGCCCAATGCTTCTTGAAAGCTTTTCCAGAAATGAGAAGTGAAAATACTTCCACGGTCTGAGCTTATTTCCAATGGAACACCATGAAGAGGAACAACCTTTGCTGTGTAGAGCTCTGCTAACTGGCTAGCTGAGATAGTTTCCTTTACAGCATAGAAGTGAGCAACCTTAGTGAGACGATCAATAACAACGAAGATTGCATCGTTGCCCTTCTTGGACTTTGGAAACCCAGTAACGAAGTCCATTTCAATCATGTCCCACTTCCACTCAGGAATTTTCAGAGGTTGGAGTAGACCTGCTGTCTTCTGATGGACTGCCTTAACACGTTGACAAACGTCGCATTCAGAAACGTATTGAGCAATTTCACGTTTCATGCCAGACCACCAATACAGAGTCTTGAGATCCTGGTACATCTATGTACTTCCAGGGTGAATGGATAGAGGAGTTTCATGAGCCTCCTTGAGGATGATATCCTTGAGACTTTGAATCTGAGGAACTGCAATGCGTCCTTCAAAGAACACAGTTCCCTTGTCATCAATTGAGAAGGACTTGAACTTATCACTACCCTCCTTGATTTGCTCTACCATCTTCTTGATTTCATTATCACGAAGTTGTTCAGAACGAATCTTGTCCTCGAGAGTTGGGCTGGCTGTCAAGCTAGCAAGGTACCCTTCAGGAACAAGACCAAGGTTCAGCTTCTGGAATTCTTCATGAAGTGGAGGTTGGCTTTCCATGATCATGAGATTATTGCAATAGGATTTGCGACTGAGTGCATCGGCCATAACATTAGCCTTGCCTGGAGTGTAAGAAATGGTGAGATCAAAGTCTTTAATCTTCTCAATCCATCTCCGTTGCCTGAGGTTCAGATCTGGCTGAGTGAAGATGTATTTCAGACTCTTGTGATCGGAAAAGATTTCAGTTTTGTTACCCAACAAGTATTGTCTCCATTTCTTGAGGGCAAACACAACTGCTGCAAGTTCAAGATCATGAGTGGGATAGTTTTGCTCATGTGGGTTCAACTGACGTGAAGCATAAGCCACAACTTGACGTTCTTGCATAAGAACTGCTCCTAGGCCTTGGAGAGATGCATCACAGAATATTTGGAAAGGTTTGGTGGTGTCGGGACCAACAAGAACAGGTGTGGAAGTGAGTTTAGTCTTCAGGAGGTTGAAACTCTCATCACATTGTGGAGTCCAAACGAACTTTTTGTCCTTCTTTGTGAGATCAGTGAGAGGTTTAGCAATATTGGAAAAGTTTTGGACCAAACGACGGCAATAGCTAGCCAAGCCAAGAAAGCTTCTAACTTGTTTCACCGTCTTAGGGGGTTTCCAATCAACAATTGCCTTAACCTTTTCAGGATCAATGGCAATGCCTTTGGCAGAGATGATATGACCAAGATATGCAACTTCTGGAATCCAGAACTCACATTTGGAAAACTTGGCATACAGACGATGCTCGCGAAGTTTCATGAGAGTGAGACGAAGGTGTTCTCCATGCTCTTCCTCGGATTTTGAGTAGACTAGAATGTCATCAAGATATACCACAACGAACTTGTCGAGGTATTCATGGAAGACAGAATTCATGAGTCTTGAGAACGTTGCCGGTGCATTTGTGAGACCAAAGGACATGACGGTGTATTCATATAGACCGTAACGAGTGGTGAAAGCTGTCTTAGGAATATCTTCCTTTCTGATCTTTATCCGATGGTAACCCATCCTCAAATCCAACTTTGAGAATATTGAGGCTCCAGCAAGTTGATCAAAAAGATCATCGATACGAGGAAGTGGATACTTGTTCTTGATGGTTTTCTCGTTGAGAGGACGATAGTCAACCACGAGTCTTTTTGTTTGATCCTTCTTGGCAACAAACAGAGTTGGGCAACCCCAAGCGGAGGAACTAGGCTGAATGAAACCTTTGTCCATGTACATATCGATTTGCTCCTTCAACAATTTCAGTTCAGGAGGAGCTATCTTATATGGATGCTTAGAGATTGGAGCAGTACCTGGCTCAAGCTCGATCACGAACTCAACTGCTCTGTCCGGGGGCATCCCTGGCAACTCTTCTGGAAAGACGTCAGGGAATTCACAAACCACCGGAACATTTTCAATTGCAGGAAGGGGTTTGGCATCGAGGTTGAACAGCTGAACAGAACTTGATCCATATGGAGAATAGACTATCTGGCCTGAAGTGTGGGAGAGAGTTATTGACTTTTGAGCACAGTCAATTTTAGCTTTGTGGGTCTTCAACCAATCCATACCCAGAATGACATCAATGTCAGAATTTCCCAGCAACATGAGTGAAGCAAGGAATATGCGACCTCCAATTAGGATCTGATTGTCCATGCTTATCTTGGAAGTAATCATTTTAGTTCCCGGAGAGTGCACATAGATTTGATTGCTTAGCGGAACCAGAGCTAAATTGTACGTTGTAGCAAAGATCTTTGACACAAACGAATGCGATGCTCCAGTATCAAACAACACTTTAGCTGGAATAGAGTTTACGGGTAATATACCGAGAACGACGTCAGCAGCTTCCTCGGCTTTGTCGGCCTTGATATGGTTCACCCTCGCGTTCCTCCCGACAGGCCTGTTGTTGGAGTTGAAGGCTTTAGCCGGGGGAGCACGAACCATAGCCTGGTTGGTGTTGGGGCGAGGAGGTAGGGGTAGCTGCTTCTGAGTGCACTTATCAGCATAGTGTCCAGTATCCTTGCACTTGTAGCAAGTGACGACACGAGAAGGACCTGGCCTTGGCTGCCCCATAGGGAACCTCTGACCCTGCATCTGAGATGGGTTGGGTGGGCGGGGACCAAAGCCTGGAGAAGCTTGGGCATTTGGAGCCCGAGTGACAGCACCATTTGGCACCCAGATGCGGCGCTTCTGCGGAGGGGTGGTCATGTTGGAGGAGGAACCACCCTCACGCGAGTGCTTGCGCGACTCTTCGAACGCCTTGCGCCCATTCTCCTCATTGAGCGCGGTGTTCACGAGCTCCACGAAGTCCTTGCACTTGATGTTGGTGAGAGCGTACTTCAGTTCCGGGTTAAAACCTCGGCGGAACCTTGCCATCTTCTTGGCTTCAGTGGACACTTCGTCACCAGCGTACCGAGCGAGACGATTGAACTCGTTCTGGTAGCCGAGAACGTCCAGCTTGCCCTGTCTGAGAGAGCAGAATTCCTCACGCATCCTTTCCATGAGACCATCCGGGATGTGGTGCTTCAGGAAGGCATCCCTGAAACATCCCCAGGTGATAGGATAGCCAGCTCTCATGGTCTGGTAGTTCTCCCACCAAGTAGTTGCCTGACCCTTCAGTAGGTAGGTGGCATACTTGACCTTATCCTCTTCCGCAACATGAGCAATCTCCAGAGCTCTTGCTACGTCACGGATCCAGTCATCAGCATCCAGGGGCTCACGTGTTGCCACGAAAGCTTTTGGGCCCAAGCTGAGGAAGTCCTTGATGGTGACCCTTGGAGCATTCTGGTTGTGTTGCTGGTTAGCCTGGATCTGGGCCATCTGTGTCACCACTTGGGTCATCTGAGCTAACAGTTCCCCCATTGGTGGTGGCGGAGGCGGGTTGTTCCTGGTTGGAGGCATCCTGAACAGAAATTCATTTTAGCACAACAACAGAAAAGGATAGACTTGGTAACCGAAAGATAGATTATTCCGACGTATGAATAGATAACCAACAGGTACATCATCACATGTTCAAATACATCAGAATATCCAACAGACCAATACATGGTTCGAAAACGAAAGGATAAACTAGACACAGCTAGTAATGGATACATCGGTACTCCCATGCTCATCACGCAGAACGGCAGTGAGTAGTACGACGAGAGATACGGTGCGGAGGAATCCCACGGAAGTAGGTATCACGACGATCCATGTAGAAAGGAACTGCTCTGAGAGCAACTCTCGGTGTGGTGAAGTAGAAAGCGTCCTCTCCCTGTGCTCCATAGCGGGGAATCCCTGTGTAACCAGCTCCGAGGTCGAGAAGTGGGCCTCTGATCGGCTCGTAACCTCCAGCATCTGGCAGAGGAAAACCCAGTGTCTGCTGGAAACGCGCAAAGCGCTCGTCTCCAACGAAGTCTGTGGTGTACGTCGCCAGACGAGTCAAAGCCAGACAGAGCTGCTCCCTGACTGAGGCCAACTCCTGAGCAAGTGTGGAAGCAACGGCATCACTGTGACTAGCGAACTGTGCAGTGGTCTGCAGCCTGGAGCTATCAGTCTCGTAGGTATCCAGGTCGCGGTGGACAGTGAAGTGAACTCCCGCTGTCGTGATGTAACCACGGGGGATGTGACGAAAACTGGACTTATCAAACCCCCAGTAGTCAGCACGGAGAACGGTGAGACTCACGTACGCTGCCTGCTGCACTGCCATATCCACTGTGGACCCTACTGCCTCGTACTGGTGTGCAATGCTCCTTCCATCATCCGACAGAATGTAGACGATAGCCCGGTAGCAAGTCTGGTCAAACTCTCGCTGGTGCTCGTAGACCTGGTACTCTGGCGCCCAACGGAACCCCAGATAGGTAACCATGTCTCTCAGCATCTCCGGAAAACCGGCGGTGCTCTCACAGCGAGTCATGCGAACCACCTGCGGGTAGTAGCTGAGACCCATCTGCAGATTATTTGGAAGGTTTTGATTAGACTCCGGTTGATGAAAAAGGATGTGGAAAACAACAACAAGGTTCAACGGACGAAAAGGATGTCGAAAGAGCATGATATCGAAGCAACATCGGGAAAACGAGACCAAAAGTCCTGAGGTACTAAGGAGAACCCAAAACACGTGAAATCCTAACTTGGAAGTTTAGGTGAGAACAGAAAACAACGTTGCACTTCCTTACCAGAAAAGGGTGGGTGGGTGGGGAAAGAAGAAAAATGGCAGAATTCCTACTCTCACGTTTCATTTTTCCTATATAACTACAAAATAGCTTCTAGACTCAACTGCGACCAGTAAAAAGGGATCCTACAGGCAGACAGGCTCTGATACCATTTGTCGCACCCTGGCTTCTAAGGGATACTCATCGTACGAACTGGATAGTAGGTGCTTGGATTATGGGGCATAACTTCTCCCACGTCCCAGCTTCCTGGTAGGCCTGCGCTTATGCGCGACAACACAAGCCCTACTATTCCACCGTCGATGTAAACTATCCATTAGGAGTCATAGGCACTACTGTCGACGTACTTCATAACAAGCACGCACTGTACGTCAACAGTTTTGAACGAATGATTATCACAACTTATCTCTACGACACAAAAGATAGAAATGAAGTTGCAGCTGGCCTTCACTAAGGCAGAAATAGCGAATACAATCATCCAGAGGACACATGTCCCAACATATCATCCATTACAACAGCGGAAGCAATCAAAGGGGTCTGAGTACAGACAAATCCAACAGGCTTAAGAAGCCGGAGAAAGTAAATAAGACGAAGCCCATCCACGTAGGTCCTGGATCCTGCCCTGGTCCAGCTAACTACTCGTCTGCAGTCTCGTCGAACTCCACAAAGTAGCCATCATGGTGGTCATCGTAGCCGTAGTCGAACTCTGCGTAAACCACAGCCCCAACGGGGTCAGTACATCCAAGTACTGGCAAGCAAGACTCACAGTTCATCAAAGAGTTACCCGTCAACACCAGCATTGATGCTTGGGATCAACGGAAGAAAGGGGTGATATGAAAGTTGCTACTGGCTGCTCTAACCAACTACAGAATATAACTACAAGTTCCGGCTAACAGAAAGGGTAAGATCGAGGATTGTAACCAACTGAAAGATAACTTCAACCAAACCCATCCTGGATCTCGCCCCTTATCCAAAGAAGCAATCCGAGGATAACTCACACAGTTGTGATAAGGTGAATCAAGTTATTGTGTGAATAACCTATTACTAGTCAAGTTATTAATCATTGGGTGAAACATGATTGATCATTATGTTGAAGTTGTCCTGAGTACTTGTTAGCCAGTACTTTCACCAAGTAATCCATAACCGCGGAAAACACGGCTTCTCGAGAAGATTATCCCTGCAGGGTTGCACCGATTTGGCCGTACACGCAAGAATAACCCGCCAGATGGGATGCCTCCCACCAAGCGGGGTACTCTACACAACCAACCATTCTCCGCATCAAGCCCAAAGAACCTTGGGCGCACGGCTAATCAAGCCCCGAAGAAAAGGGACCCTCATAGCACTCTAAGACCGTGTCCCCCTATATGCCGACTACAAAAGTTCCACCCTGCGCTGGGCTCGCAAAAACATGCATGCGGCAAATGGAAAACATGAACTAAATGAGGCGATTTGGACGAGATGCGAATCAGGTCAAGTTGAGGGGGGCGCCCATACTCGCTTCCCACATGCGGGTAGTGCGCTCATCATGGATCAGTAGACAAGACCCTTTTCCTATTAGGGTCGACACTAGCAGGCTCCAAAACCTCTCATGGGCCTCCTGCCGGTGCCTTATCATCAAATTATTATTACCATTAGCAATTAACAGGATTGATTGATTAACATCGAGCCCCCGGTACAAATAATAAGATAGTAAAAGTAGTAACCGACAACAGACTCGAGTAAAAGCAACCCTAAGCATGCTAGATAGTACTAAGGCACAAACAAAGGCTGTAGGTATGGAGGTGAGGCAGTATCATTGGTTCAGGGTATCATGTGATAGGTTCGGAGAACAAGCAACGATACATAGGGCTAGCAATAGTAGACAAAAGGATAGTATCGACAACAAGTGTGGAAAGGAACTCGATGATTCATGTGAGTGATAACTTGCCTGGCAGCTCAGTAGCCGGGTACTGGGCTAGGTCCTGAGTAGTGGTGTCGTAAGGATCGTCGGTCTCAACGTAGTCGTCGTCTAACCGAGAAGAATCAAACAGACAAAACAGGAATGTAAACAATCATGTTCATGGCATTGTGCACAGTCAATATGATGCATGACAATTTAATAGGTGCATCTAGATAAACTGACTAACATGATAGCACAAATTAAATGGACCCATATGCAAGGGTTGCATATGGAAAAGGATCCATTGAAACAATTGGAACAAATGATTTACAACTATTTATTAGGTGTTAGTTGTTATCATGATGCATGCATGATGAATAACAATAACATAGCAATTTAAATGCAATTGGAATGATAGTTAACAATTTAGAAAAGCATTTATTAAGTTTGGAATTTTGTTACTTAGACATGGTACACAAACAATTATTGTTTCCATCAAGTTAAATTGTGCAAAACAAATTACAAAGTTGATATTTGAAAAGGTTAGCAAATTTTAGTTGGATTACATGTTTCACAATTTGAAATTGGACTTTGGATTATTTAATTATGGATTAAACAATATTAAACAAGTTTTAATTGAATTAAACAAGATTTAAATTGTTTAGGCAATTTAAATTATTCAAACCAGAAAACAAAATTTATATTTGAATAGAGTATTCAAAATGGTGTGAAAAAACATATTTTATTTGTATTATTTGGAAATAGTATGAATTATTTATGAATTATTACAAATGGCATTTGAATTATTTGGATTTGAATTTAAATTGCATTTTGAAAATTCAAAACAGAACACAAATTGAATATTTGGAAAGAGTAGGAAAATTGGATCAGAATAGATACAAAGTTTGTGTTTGTTGGATTTATAAAATAAAAGATATGGACTTTCAAAGTTTCTATTCAAATATGTTATTTAAAAAGGAATTTGTAATTTTAGAATTGCACAGAAAACTTTTGTTACACAGCTCCACGCTACACGCAGTCACTGCGCAGCGGGCCAGTGGACAGCGTGGCCCTGCGCGAGCACACGTGGCAACCCAGGTCGATGACAGTGGGCCAGCCACGCTGCGGAAGAAATTCCACAAAAAAAGGTTTGTGCTCGAGGGGTTTCGAACCCGCAACCACGAGCTGCGCGCACAAATTCAGAACCACTGCGGTACGCTGCGTTGTGTTGACAGTAGAGGGGGAGGTTTCAGGTTATGGTTCAGTTCCAAAACTCTGAACTTTTCTGACGAAACGTTTGCGCGGCGGTCAGACGAGGTGCTCGCCGGCGGATGCAACGTTGCTGTGCTCGTTGCGGTGGTGATTGGATGCAGATGGACGCGCACAGGTGTACTGAATGGATGCAAGGAGGGAGGAGGAGCAGGCGATGCTCACCACCGGAGTAATCGTAGCTGCGGATCGGTGATGACGTCCGGTGACGACAGCTGCAGCGGCGAGGAAGTGGACGGTGCCGTCGACGTGGTGCTCCTCCGTGCGCGCCCGCGTGTCCGTGACGTAGAGGAAGGAGAGCCCGAGCGAATCCAGCAAGCAATTGTTGACGAGGAGGCCTGTAACGGCGGCGGGAAGCAAGGATTCAGAAACGTGGCGCGGTGGCCGGAGAGGGAGAAGAAACGCGACGGCGATTTAGGGCTTACCAGTGATCCTTCTGGTGTCCAAGAGGGAGAAGGGAGAACGGGGAAGCGGCTGCAGGTGATGGGTGGCTAGGTGGGAGCTAAACACGGCGGCGCCATGGAATTATTCAGAGCAGCTGCCGCCGGTGGAGTTGCAGCAGAGGAGGGAACCGTCGATGGTGGAGGCGATTGGCGGCGGAGAGGAACCCTAGGGTGATAGGGTGGTACGGGGGTGCCCTAGGCATGCTTATATAGGGTGGAGGCGCAGTGGTGGCCGCCGTGGTCGCGTCGGGGTCGCCGTGGAGGCCTCCGATGCCTGCCGTACTGCGCGACGAAGAGGGAAAAGAAGCTGGCACGGATCTCCAAGCGGTACGTCGCGGGTTAGCTGGGTTGGGTTTGGGGCGCGCGTAGGCTAGCGGGCTGGGCTGCGTTAGCTGCCGCGCGCGCGCTGGGTTTCTCCTTTTTATTCTTTTCTGTTTTATTTTTTTTTGTAGCAAATGCTTTTGGAAGAAAACTGTTAGGGTTTTGTTTATAGAAAAATTTGAAAAAAATTAGTTAAGCCTTTTAGGTAATTAGGAACCACATTGCATGCTTGGATTTCAAAAATTTGGTTTTAAAATGGTAGTTTGTGTTTGAAACCAAATAGAACCAATTTTTATTATTAAAACACCATTTTGAAACAACAATTTAAATAGGGTTACCCTTAGGTTTAAAATATGATTTTAAGAATACAAACATGTGGTGAATTGTTATGTTTTCAAAAGAGTTCTGATTTGAAACTTGGTTGGAATTTAAAGGGTGATTTGGTTGATTGATTAATGATTTGATTAAATTAAGCAACAATTTAAGAGTTGATCCAATATGAAAATAATTGGGAGCAATTGATGTTTTTGGAATTGCAAATCTTTATTTGAGAGATTGTAACAGACAAGTGTGAAAACAATGTTTGATTAAGTTTGAATTTTATTATGAAAACAATGCAAACAGAAATAAAAATGAGAATGATGCCATGATGCATTGCATAAATTAAACAAATAAGTAAAACAACTAAGGGTTTTCATACTTGGATGTTACATTACATTACACACATTGTTTAATGGAGTTATCTGTTGCTTGCAACTTAATACCTAAGGGGCTTCAGATGATAACCCGAGTGTGGATTATTAGTCATAGATGCAGATGGATTTCGGTCTATGTATTTTGTTGTAATGCCCGCACTAAATATTATAGTAGTCATCATGTTATAATGTGCACTACAGTGCAACCTTTGTTTGTCAATTGCCCAGCTGTAATTTGTTCACCCAACATGTTATCTTTTATGGAGAGACACCACTAGTGAACCTATGAACCCCGGTCCATTTTCCTACACTGTTAAACAAACCTCTACAATTTCCTGCTTTCTTTACTTACTGCAAGCATACACCATTTTCCATACTATACGTCTAATCTGTGTTTTTAGCAAGACAGGTGAGATTGACAACCTCACTGTACCGGCAAAGTATTTTTGGTTGTGTCATGTGCAGGTTCCACGTTGTTGCTGACAACGGTGAAGCGCCATAACCACCGTCAGTGGCATCAACCTTCCGAAGGTCCTATTTCTCCTACTAGATTGATAACCTTGGTTCTTAACTAAGGGGAAAACTCCTACCGTTGTGCTCATCACACCCTCCTCTTGGGGTCTCCCAACGAGTGCACGATATGCACCATCAAGGACTTTTTCTAGCGCCGTTGCCGGGGAGAAAGAAGTCTTATGGCAAGGGGAGTCTCTCACTCTCAACCTATCTATTTTTTCTATTGTCTTGTCTTTATTTTTGTCTTGTTTTTCTTTTCTATTTTAAAAACACAAAAAAAATAGTTTACTTATTAGCTGTTATTTATTTGCTTGCTTTTATTTCACTAGAATGAGTATTCCTGAAGTTGAGGTTCGTTCTTTTAGGCAACAGGGGGGAGAGAGTTTAAAAGATGATTGGTATAGAATAATGATGCTCATAATAAGTGTACAAAAAAATTCTACCTTGATACTCCTAAGGAATTTTTATGTTGGTATTTCTGACTGGTATAGGCATGTGTTAGATACTCTTACAGGTGGAAATTTTCTAGGAACTCCTGCCTTGGAAAGTTTAGTAGGAGCACCCCCCATCAAACCTTTTAAAAATGGGATCACTTTGGAGGATGTTATTAATAAACTAAACTCTTTGGAAATGAACTTACCAATTTTCCTTGATAATGCTAGCAAAGTTAATGAATCAATAATTGCTATTGATAAGAGAATCACTGCTCTAGAAGCTAGCAACACTCACGATAATAACAATTTAGGATTGGTAAACTAGAGATGCTATGGGAACTTTAAGCTCAAACTTTTTATCTCTTAAATTCAAAAAGGAAAAATTCTATGTGGGAAAGGAGCAAAGATTTATGTATGTTCCCAAGATAACTAAACCCAAATCTCAATATGTGCTCAAAATTGCTAAAACAATTAATGAAACTAAGAGTGAACTTCATGTTGAATCTTCAGAAACACCTAAAGTGCCTATTGCTGCAAATAATGATTTAGAGGAAGTTATAGATGTTGATGCTTCTTCACTTGAAAATACCTGAGTTGCTTTCTATGTCTAGCTGAAAGGCGTTAAAGAAAAGCGCTACCAGGAGACTACCCGTTTTATTTCTCTGTTTTCAATCAGTTTTATTTTGTTTTATTTGTGTGCTTTGCACCTGGATGTTTTCTATTTCCTTAGAAACGCCGCTGTATCTTTTCTTTTGTGTTTTTGTTGAGCCAAGTAAAGCCTCTAGTGGAAAGTTGAGACTATATTTCGGATTTCTCCGCAGGAAACAGATTTCTACTGTCCACTGTTAAATACGTATAGAATCACAGAAAATACAAAATGACCTGAAGTTTTTTGTGCATGATCCTGGTATGTATACGCAACTTTTTTTTAGTTGACCACTTTTTTATTTGAGTAACAGAAGGTTTTCGCAAAAAATCATCTTTACATGTTGTCCTGTTTTGACAGATTTCTGCCAATAATTGCATTTGCATCTTAATCTATCTATTTTGGTGTTCTTTTGAGAAAAAGAGTTTAAAATAAGTTGTGACAGTAGCTAATGTGTTTTTTAGCTCTAGTCTTGTTTTGAAACTGAATCATGTGAATTTATTATTTCGATTGCACTAACGTTGCTAATGAAGATTGTGAGAAGTTTGGTATGAAGGAAGTTTTGAAGGGTCAAGAGAAGAGGATGATATGATGTGATCAAGAAGAGTGAAGAGCCTAAGCTTGGGGATGTCCCGGTGGTACATCCCAGAAAATTCCAAGAAGACTCAAGCGTCTAAGCTTGGGGATTCCCAGGGCATCCCCTTCTTCATCGACAAATTATCAGGTCACTTCTAGTAAAACTATATTTTTATTCGGTCACACCTTATGTGCTTTACTTGGAGCGTCTTTTATTTTTGCTTTAATATTATTTTTACAATAAGCTTGGTTGGACCCCAGCATTATTTTACTGGAGAGTGACACGCTCCGCTTTTTCATGGGAATATGTTGTATACTTAATCTTTGTCTGGCTGCTGCATTTCTTTAGCTCATGTTTTGCATGCATCTGTTAACAGAGCTGTTAGATTTGGTAGTGTTATATGAGTACTCTCATGTTTGCTTGCTGTATCATAAAGATTATTTTTGTTAAAACATATCTTGTATGGTGCTTGTTGGAAAAAACTACTGCTTGATGTAGAATTAATAAAAGTGCAAGTAGAAACTTGTATAGACTGTGGCTAGAACTTTTTCATGCCATGCTAAATGTTATTTTAGTTTTAAAGCCTTGTGGTCATTGAGTAGCATGAATAGACTCAAATGGCTGAGAGTGTTTAATATGTCTTGAAATATTCATGAGTTGTTCTTGTCATAGTAAAGCATCAATTTGTGGTATTCTCTTTCGAATGTTTTACTTGGTTGACTTGGCGCATGCTCACGCCATGTTTATGAGTACGAACCAGTCACGAATAGCCTCCATGAACACTTAGTTTTCAAACTTGTGATACCTCTTATGCTTTAATTACTGATGGTTATGTCGCTATGCATGATTATGGCTCTTATGCTCTCTTGATTTGTCGCTCCCAGTCTTTTGCTAGCCTCCACCTGTACCGAGTATGGAATTCTACTTGTGCATCCAAACTCCTTTAAACCAAAGTTTTCCCATTGTGTACATCATACCTACCTACATGTGGTATTTCACTGCCACTCCAAGTAAATTTCTCATGTGTTACCTTTAAAACTATCAAAATTACTCATGTTTTGTGTTCTTGTTTTTGCTCATGAGGACGTCAATAGCGAATCTTTATCTCACTTGTTGATTGGATTTCATACCCTAGACTAGTGGCTTCATCCGCTTATCCAAATGATAGAAGAACTCGCAGCGGGGTGCCCAGACCCAAATTAATACAAACAAATTCTCCACTGATTTATCAGTCAAAGCATAATTGTGTAAACAAAAGAGAAAGAGGGATGACCTTCAACACCAGTTGCGTCCTTCACAATGGGAGCCGCTCTTGTGAATCCAGTTGGTTTGTGACGTACTGTATTATCTGTTTACCATTCGTTGACATTAACATACACCTCTCCTAAAATATAGACACTCCTCCATGGTATGTGATTGTTGGCAGGCATCGGAGGATTCGGTTAGCCATGGTTTGTGAAAGATGGATGGGAGGAGTGTCAAACTTTTAATACCTCTGTTTAATAAAATAAAAATCTCTAGCACATGAGTGATCCCTTCTTCCCTCTGCTAAGGGCCTTTCTTTTACTTTTATGTTGAGTCTACATCTTCTAACTTTATGCACAACTGAGAGAGCAATTTTGCCATTCTGAGTTCTATGTGCATTTGTCCCATAAACATCAATAATTGCTTCATAATGTGATATTATTTGTTCTTAAATTATTTGTTCTAGTCTTCCTCATGAACTTTGAAAGTGTCCTGGCATTTATGTTTTGTCCCACTCTTAAGTAATGGCGAAATACCACTTTGCCATGCTTTATCTATACCTGAAACAAACGTTTATCTTTCTTTGCATTATTATTCATGATACTTTGTTTAAGATACTCTTCATGATGCAAAGTGATTGCTATGCTTTATTATTAAAGTTCTATTTATAATGTTTGTGTTTGAAGTTCTATGATCTCAGCATACATATGCTTTAACATTATAATAATCAAGTTTATGATAGTAGCATGTCACCTCAGAAATTATTGTGTTTTATCGTTTACCTACTTGAGGACGAGTAGGAACTAAGCTTGGGGATGCTTGCGTCTCCAACGTATCTATAATTTCTGATGCTCCATGATCATATTATGCCCAATTGCTACATGTTCTCTCCCTTATTTATAGCATTTTTATACGTTTTCCGGGACTAACCTATTAACAAGATGCCAAGTGCCAGTTCCCTGTTTTATGCTAGTTTTTGGTTTCAGAAAAGTTGTTCAGGAAACATTCTCGGAATTGGAACCCACAAAGCCCAAAGTGCCTATTTTCCCCCGAAGCATCCAGAAGACCGAAGGAGAGTCGAAGATGGGCACCAAGGGGGCACACCATAGGGTGGCGCGCCATCCCCCTGGCCGCGCCAGCTATGGGTGTGGGGCCCCCATTCCTCCACCGCCTTTGCCCTTTCGCTTATTTATTCCCCTGGATGGAAAACCATAGGCACCTGATCCAAAGTCCCCGAAAAGTTCCGCAACCGCCGTCGTCGTCAACCCTAGATAATGGGGGTTCTGGAGCTGTCTCCCGGCACCCTCCCAGAGAGGAAATCATCACCGGAGGCTTCTTCATCACCATGCCTGCCTCCGGAGTGATGCGTGAGTAGTTTATCCTTGGACTACAGGTCCATAGCAGTTGCTAGATGGTTGTCTTCTCCTCATATGCCTCCATGTTTAGATCTCGTGAGCTGCCTATCATGATCGAGATTGATCTTATGTAATTCTATATGCCGTGTTTGTTGGGATCCGATGAATAAACTTATGCCAAGTTGATTATAGTCTTTATTGCATATGTTATTTGTAATCTTGCATGCTTTCCGTTGCTAGTGGTTGCTCTGGCCAAGTAGTTGCTAGTGACTCCAAGAGGGAGTATTTATGCTAGATAGTGGGTTCATGTCTCCTTTTTGCCTGAGCTCGAGTGACAGAAACGTGACGGGGGAGGATGTGTTGTTGCCACTAGGGAGAAAATAGCGGTGTGAGTGCCCGCGTGTACAATCATTGCTTACATTACACACGCTATTTAATGCAGTTATTTGTTGCTTGCATCTTAATACCTAAGGGGGTTTGGATGATAACCTGAGGGTGGATTAATAGTCATATATGCAGATGGATTTTGGTCTATGTATTTTTTGTAGTGCCCGCACTAAATATCATAGTATTCATCATGTTATAATGTGCACTACGGTGCAACCTTTATTTGTCAATTGTCCAGCTGTAATTTGTTCACCCAACATGTTATCTTTTATGGAGAGACACCACTAGTGAACCTATGAACACCGGTCCATTTTCCTACACTGTTAAACAAACCTCTACAATTTCCTGCTTTCTTTACTTACTGCAAGCATACACCATTTTCCACACTATATGTCTAATCTTTGTTTCCAGCAAGACCGGTGAGATTGACAACCTCACTATACCGTTGGGGCAAAGTATTTTGGTTGTGTTGTGTGAAGGTTCCACGTTGTTGCTGACACCGGTGAAGCGCCATACCCACTGTCAGCGGCATCAACCTTCCGAAGGTCCTCTTTCTCCTACTGGATTGATAACCTTGGTTCTTAACTAAGGGGAAAACTCCTACCGTTGTGCTCATCACACCCTACTCTTGGGGCCTCCCAACGAGTGCACTATCTGCACCATCAGATACGTGGCAAACTTAGCATCAAGATAAGATTTATATTTCATAGCATGTCTTGCAAGAAGACTCTTAAGATCACTTGCACCAGTAGTAGCACGAGCTTCTTCAATAAAATCATCATTAAGTTCAATATAGGTTTCATCAAGATCATCAATATACTCGGTGCAATTAACAGGTGTACCAATAATTTCAACAGGAATTTCAGCAATAGTAGCATCTAGGAAAGGACCTAGAGAACCAGTATCATAAAGCACAGTAGAAGCATCATCAAAAGTATCAGAAGCATTCTCAGACTCACAGAAGTAACAGTGTGTGTAGAATGTGTTGGAGTAAGAAGCTTACTCATAATAGACGGTGAATCAAGAGCAGCAGAGGTGTTCTAAGTTGTACCTCTTCTTGTAGTGGATGGTAATATAGGAAATTTTTCATCACGAGTCTTTCCCATGATGAATGGCTTGCAGCAAACAATATCACGATCAAGTGAGCAAATAAATAAAGCTATGCTCCTCGGCAACGGCGCCAGAAAATAGTCTTGATGACCCACAAGTATAGGGGATCGCAACAGTCTTCGAGGGAAGTAAAACCCAAATTTATTGATTTGACACAAGGGGAGCCAAAGCATATTTATATGCCTTAACAACTGAGTTGTCAATTCAGCTGCACCTGAAAGTAGACTTGCTCGCAACAATTTATCACTGGTAACAGTTTTATAGCAGTAGTAGAAATAAAATAACTGCAGTAGTAAAATAGTAACAGCTGTAGCAATCGCGGAAACAGCAGGATGGGAGTACCGTAGGCATAGAGGGAATGGATGAACGGGTGTTGCATGGATAACAAGGGTCATGTAATATTAATAACGTGGGCATTGCAGATAATAATAATAAAGTATCAAACATGTAGGGAAACCATAGGCATGTGTTCCAATATAGTCATACATGCTCGCAATGAGAAACTTGCACAACATCTTTTGTCCTACGAGCCTGTGGCAGCAGGGACTCTAGGGAAACTACTGGTAATTAAGGTGCTCCTTTTATTAAAGCACCAGAGCAAAGCATTAACACTGCATGAACATATGTGATCCTCACATCACAGCCACCCCCACCGGTTGTCCCAATTTCTGTCACTTTGGGGCCTCGGGTTCCGGACAACAAATATGTGTAAACAACTTGCAGATATGATCAAGAAACATAATTATACTCATGAAACATTAACATGTTAAGATCTGAAATCATAGCACTCGGGCCCTAGTGACAAGCATTAAGCATAACAAGTTGCAACAACGGTAGAAAACACTTACAATGGATAGTAGGCACTATGCCCTAACAATCTGACATTATTACATGATCGGTCTCATCCTATCCCTTCCATCCCTCTCAGCCTACAGCGGGGTTTACTCACTCATGGACGGGGGAAACATGGATGGTTGATGGAGAAGGAGTGGCGGCGTCGATGACGATGATCTTTTTCGAATCCCCGTCCCGGCAGTGTGCCATAACAGGAACTTCTGATCCCCGAATTGAGTTTCGGGGTGGCGGCGACGCTATGTTGTGTTTCTGTGGAATATGATGAACCCCCTCGCATTTTAGGGTTGAAGGCAATATGTAGTCGAAAGGGGAGTCTGAGGGGGTGCCTGGGTGGCCCACACCACTTGGCGGCGCGACCAAGGGGGCGCCGGGGGGGGGGGGGGTTGTCCACCTCCTCGCCCCACTCCGGGTCTTCTTCTGGCTCCCGGGGTCTTCTGTGTTTTTAGGGCCAATGGGTTCTTTTCTGGGCAATTTCACAAAAGTTGATTTTTCTGCACAAAAACGAGACACCAAGGTAATTCTGCTGAAAACAGCGTTAGTCCGTGTTAGTGGCATCCAAAACTCAAAAGTTTAGAGGAAAACAATAAGAAAAGTGTTCGTTAAAGGATATACGTTTTCGACGTATCAGCAGCTCCAGGGTGATGATGCACCACCGACGATGCACCCGGTGGATGATATTACGGAGGTGACACCTTCTGAGCTGCATGATATTATGGAGGTGACACCTCCTTACCAATTGACACTAAACCAACTCACCATAGTCTTCCAGTTCCACGGAGCTACGCTTTTGTCGAGTTGGATGAAGTTGTGAACGAATTCGAGCGGGTGAAGCTTGAATTCCCTAAAGGTGAAGATAGGGAGGTGACTGAACTCAGAGACGCCAAGAACTTGACCGTTCTATGGGTAAAGGAACACATCGTTCTTCCAAATTAGACGCCAAGGCCATTGACTCCTCACCAGTCTCCAGCGCAACAGTCGTCTTCGCTGTCTCCCCCGCGGATGTCGTCTCCAGCACGGTCGTATATGCCGTCGTGTCAGCCGTCTCCGCCCACTAAGTCTTAGGGAAGCCAAAAGAATAGGAGTACCAACGGATCTCTTGGGATTCGTAACAAATCACCAAAACATCGACTGTCGCCCCTCCCAAATGTACCAAAGGAGCTACCCAAGTTACCTTCCGACTATACTCCAGGGAAAACCCGGGAGATTGAAAAGGAAGAATACAAGGCGTGGAAATCTAAGCCGAAGGCCCCGAAAAAGCGAGATTTCCTCAACACCGATAAAGACATAGAACGAGCGTGGAAAATGGTGAAGACCCTTCATCAACCTGAGCCGGGGCTATCATCAGACTATGACCGCTCTATTCTAAAGTCACACCATGAAAAGGTGCGTTCGAAGTTTAGTAGCGCAAGCGGGAAAAGAGGGAAATCAGTTGCCACAATCCATCTCCCCGCTCAAAAAAATTTCCAATACCGAGGTGGGGCATAGCATTGTGTGGTGACCCAGCACACCATTGCATTTGTAGTGCGCAAGTCGGTGACATAATACTCACAGAAGGACTTATCCGTGAATATTACATCTCTAAGAGTGGTACAACAGAAACACAGCGGGGCCAGGCAAAGCTATAGGATACAAACTTCATTACAAAATCTTGAGAATCTCCTTGAAGAATCAAAGAAGATCTCATGCAAATGAAACATCAGAAGAAGCAATTCGAAGCTCCAAGCTGGAGAAGAACTCTAGCTCAGAACTAATCCACTACGGGTGATGTCAGCCCTAATCTATGGCTTGTAATAGCTAAGTCTAAGAATGGTCTCTACCTACATCTTGATAGCTTCTCCTCCACCAGCTTTGTTGATGATGATGCTTTACCGACTAAGTAGTAGATCAGCCCACCTAGCTTCATGAGTTAGCGATGGCTTCACGATGATGACTTCCAAAGGCTTCAACTCTAAGCAGGGGGTCAAACGGGAACGAATGAGTAATGAGCGTTACTCAACAAGTTCAGGATACATAGTGGGTAGTTTGATGCACTAACTACAGCTTTAGACTAGAAAGAGTCATAAGCTAATGCAAGGTTTTGTAAATCTTTCTTCAAGAGGTTGCTTTTAATTTTGAAAACTATGCCCGCCATACCATCACAGGACTAGAACTTCATGGAGTTGCCTTTCATGTAGCGTTCGCATCTCCTTCCCGGAACAAGGGGTAACATGCCACATCCTTTTACACTCTGCAGAGGTGCGTTACTTTACCCATGGACGACCAAGACCATGTTGCACAACCAGGCAATCGTTCCTGTCCACACCCACTTAGGTGTGGGGCCCGGTTGTTGGTCCAAGCCAAACCGTGCTTCTCCGCACAATGCATGCCCACCCATTTCCGCCAGCAGGTTGAACGCCTGATTCCACCCCTCACGATGGAGATCTACGCGCTCCTGGCAGACACTCATAGACCCCAGAGTCCATGGGACGTAAGGGCTCCCGCCCATGTGCATGTAGTCTCGCAAGACCTACAGCGTACGTCTCTGGCAGCCCGTTGACATGCGAACAAGAAAAGATCACAGCTGACTTACTCCCCCCATAGAAGACCCATGGTTAATGCGAATTTACAGCGCACCGAGTTCTGACGGCATTTGTGATTAATTCCTAGGTAATACTTTCCCATGCAGATGGAACCTTCCTTTGACCTATTCATCTTACCATGGTCCCATCCGCCCACCAAACAGAACACTACCACTCGGGTAGTCATTCAATTAGTCATATTATTATAAAAATAGGATCCTGCATTCTTTTGAGAATAGGTGATAATACGATAGGGTTTTTTCAAATAGTTTGTTATGAAGTACTGCAACGGATATGAACAAGTGATGAACTTGCCTGAGATTGAAATAACCATAATAATCAATGTCTTCGGGTTCAAGGGTCTCGTAGGAAATCCCGACATCTGAATGATAACAAAGTAGCCCCGGTAAGGACTACAGAAAACATTGGCAAGATGATACATGCATAGTAATGAGATGCATCGTGAATTACCCTGGAAAACACCCCAGCTTACAAGTGTAAGCCACGTTTGGCACGATATTTTAATCACACAGATTTTAGGTGAAATGTTTCATTACTTGGGGTGATGTGGTTATTACTTTTTTTTAGACTTACATGTGTTTCACTTTTACTTAGCAAACAATTGTTATCATGTTTAGGTTATAAATTGTTATCACATGATTAAACAAGAGAACAATATCATATGGAAAACAACTATTAAAAAGATAGTAAAGATGTTTGATTTTATGTTCAAAAGTGTAGGGCTAGTGACAATGAGTTTAATTGAAAACGATGAGCTAATACAACTACTCTATCATCACACAACTTGTTGGTGACTAGTGATGATAGGTTTAGTTGGTACGAAAACATGAGGGTTTTAGAAATAAGGAAAATAATGCTTGTGGTAATTGTTTATGGTTATAATGGAATATTACAGAATTCCATTATACCCTTTAAAATAATTTTATAAGTTGAACAAAATGTTTTATGTTTAATATATTTGAATTTGGAAATACTTTTCTCTTTAATTTGATATATCCTTCAATACTTTCTGAAAATATTTGAATAAACTATTAATTTATTGATTTTAAATGAATTAACTGACTAGGCAAATATTGCACACATGAAAACTTGGTCAAATGACCTTGTAAACATCATAGATGAGTTGCATTTGTCATTTGGAGCATTTTGGTACATAACTTGTATTTTTCTGATTTTATGAATTATTTATTATTTTTCTCTATTTTTAATGGTTTAATTTAATTCAAAAATTATTTAATTTTAAATTTTCTTAATCATTTTTGAAAAGTTCATAGTCACTTAGATTATATTTATGTTTAATTTGATATGTTATTTGTATTTTTCTGAGTTATAGAATTATAGTTATTGAATTAATAAGATTAATGATTTTCTGCCAATATTCAAATTGACAGGTGGGACCCACCTGTCAGTTTACTTTCTAAAATCAAAAATAAAAGATAAGAAAAAGTAAAATAGCCACGACGTCATGCTGACGTCATAGCTGCATCATCCTAGAGGAATTCCTCTCTGTTGAATTCCAATCGGGTCATTGGCTACGAATTTGATCAAGCTGTTGGTTCTACGGGCTACGAATTTGACCAAATGGTCGCCGGAGTTGCGGCGGCGTCCATCGGCGCGGCGGGGAGCGATGGCACATGGTGATCGACCGATGTTGTGGACGATTTTTGAAAGCAAAAGCACCCAGGGGTGCAGAAGAATACCAGTAGTGGGCTGGTGTAGATGAATTGGCACGGGAAGCCCCACAACGACGGCGCGCTTCCGCGGCGGCTGGAGACAGAACGAAAGGGAACGACCGATTTCTCCGGGCTCCCATCTTCCTGACTTGCGAGATTCGTCATTGAGATAGAGGAGAACACGACGCATCCAGTGGTGGCCTCAGTTCTTCGCGAGATGGACGGAAACGACGGCGGCGTGTGGCGGCCGTATGACTAGGGTTAGGGTTTTCTTGCAGGAGAGGAATAGAGAGAGAAAGAGAGAGGGATTGCGAGCGAGTGCGAGTGTGAGGAGAGGCAGAGGGCAAGTAGGAGAAGCTCTCCTGCTTCTTATCCGTGCGAGGTCGCAAGCAGGGGATGACAGCGACCACGGTGACTCGACATCGACCGCCACTGCCTTCTGGCTGGAGACGAAAAAGAAAGGAACAAAACATTTTCCGAATAACCCCCTGAGAGTGTTTTACAAATTACTACTAAGTCCTTCTGGTTATTAAATTGTCAGTAAATCAATGTTTTCAGGGGTTTTTTATGAACATAAAAATTATTAAAAATCAGTTTTGAATTCCTTATCAAATTTCCAAACTCACCATGTTTTCCTTTTTCAATTTTGAGCAATAATTAAATTTTATACTTAGGGTTCCCTTTTGAGGGTTTTTTGTTATTCTTACTCCATTTCAACTTCAAATGAATTTTAATTTTCTTTCATACATGCTATCATATGAATATGACATAACAATCATGTTATTTTAATAATGGTGCATAATTTTAGTTATTGGTCTTTTGGAAAATCATTTGGTAAACTACTCAGTAATGTTTCTATGTACTTTCATGAAAATCACCCAATAGGGTATTTTATCTCTTTCCAAACCAAATGATTTTAATGGGTGAAGGGACTTTTTTCTCTTTAACTTTGTTATTCTCACAAATGAAACTCTTGATAATATTGGTTGACATTTTACTTGGGTGTGTGTGTAAGAAAGGTTGTTGTTTTTAGTACTTGATCAAGTGGAAAACATGTATGCTTTTGGGATCTTATTTTCTTGTTTTCCACATATGTTCCAATATGGATATTATCCCATATTTGTTTTAGAACATGTAATCATTTACATGTGGGTGTATGGTTTAATTCTTGTTGTTTTCCATTTGTATTATGGATGAGAAAGATCTGGAAAACAAGTTGGACTTGTTACCATCTATCTCAACATAACACAAGTCTTAGGAATGCAATGGTTGTTTATTATTTCTTACTTGATAAGTTTTTCCATTAAAGAGATTATCATGTATCCTTGTCTTTGATGAGCTTGACAAGGAATAAAGATTATAGGTCTCTGATATCACCTGATGGTACCCTGGATAATTTCTTATGCTGGGCTTCCTTACTAAATCAGTATTGCTCCTTGTTGACTTATGTTGCTTGATGTCCTTGTCTCTATTTGCCACTAATCTTCTGCTATCACCTTTGTCCATTGCAGGTAGGTTCCTCTCATGGTTTCCAACCTCAACTGTTTCACCATTGTGGTGAAAACATCCAATTACTCCAAGCAAGGATTTTACTTAGATGATTGTAAAAGATTGTGAGTTTATTTTATGACATCTAGTTGCCATGTGCATATAACAAGAATTTGTTAACAAGTGGGCCAGACTTGCCTCCAAATTGCTACTCATATACAATTGGATGAGATGTAGTAGGTTATATGATCTAATGTTTATTTGTGTAAGACACTCAAGTGTTTGAGTATACAAAAGTGATCTGTTAACAAGGTATACAGCTTGTTACCAAACTACCTCTATATAACACTAACATTGGAGCATCACACTATTTCAAGAGGAGTTAATAAGATCATTTCAAGATATAAGAGTTTGCAAATACTCTTATGATAGATTTTCCAAATACTCTTATGATAGATTGGAATAACACTTCTAGACCAATCTTAAGAATCCTTCTGCAGATCTTCTTGTGGTAGTTCCTCCTTTCTTGTGGTTGCTTCTTTTTTAGAATGATTTCAAGAAGATTGGAAAACAAGATAATCTAGCCAAGGTTGAAAGATCTTGATTAAGACTTAGTTAAGCTTTTACTCTTCTTCAATATACTTGTTATTTTTGTTTCCCATAAGATATGTTCTTATATCAAACATGATTGATTTACTTAGTTTCCAATTTACTCCCTCTAATAGAGGTTATAACTTGTTGTTATTCATTAGTTGTATTCAGATATACTTTAGTTGTGGAATTATTGAATTTGAGTAGAGGTGTGGAATACTTATGGAATGATGACCTAATAGTAATTGATCAAATGGTTCATTGATGCGTTGCGATTTCAGATACTTACTTCTATAAGATGAATGAGACAATGAGCATGTAAAGCTTATTGGGTTTTAATGACTTATGTCATAGTTGTTATTTGTTTTCTCTGGTGTCATGATTTACTTTATATATTCTTGATTTGTAATCTTTGTCATGCATAATGTAGACATAGATATTTGAAATCATCATATGGAATGATCAAGATTTATTAGTAGCTTGAGAAGATTTATTTCTTCCTTTTAGTTTCTTCTTTTATGATGATGATATATGTATATATTCGATAAATATGTTAATACAATTATTATGTCATTTTCCACTTGTGGGTTTTGAGTTAAGACTTGTGGTTATCAGTTGTGTTTTATTGAACCTTTGTTATAAGATTGTGAAGGTGCACTCAGTAGTTATTAGATGATTAAGAAACATGTTGTGTGAATGGTTGATGACTTAAAGAGTTCATGATTAGAGGATGTATTATCTCTTGTGTTGTGATGGTTCACTGGTGCATTACTATCTTGTGGAAGTGTGATCATTAGCTATGTGATTTGGATACTCACCCCTCTTTGAGTTCTAGATAACTAGTGAATTATCCCAAGTCACTTAAAGACTTGTGGTTTAGGTTGTTGAGAGTTTGTGTTGGTCACAACTAATTATGGTTTGTGTAACCAGATGATTTGGTTTCTTAAGATACTTTGTTATAAAGATCACTCCAAATGTACTCTTGACTAGATGAACTAGACCTATTTCATCATGTCAAGTGAAATTTTGGTCACTTTGATTCTTTTAAACTTTAGCGCAAAAATTTCCCGTACTTTTAGATGCATGCTTTGCAAATGCACATATTAAATTTAGATCCTTATAACTTCCCAAACACTGGGATGTTACACACTGGTGCAGATGTGCAAATTGATCCGGAATGTATTGAAATGTACGGACAAGGGGCCGCTGCTGCGGGTATGTCCATTGCTCAGTATGTCCAAACCTTAGACTACTTCCCCTCTTCTGATTGTCAATACATATATCGGCACGGGAATCCTCTCGTCAGACCCGGGCAGGAAAAGAATCTGCCAACTAATGTGCAAAGAGTGCATAATTGATACATGGCAGCCTTTGGGGAATCTCATGCCTGGATAGTGTTGGGAGTTAGAGACGAGCATTACGGGTATGGAGATGTAGTGGTTCTGATTCAATTTGAAGAATTTTTTCAGTTATTCCAGCAAAAGGCACTCGACAAATCTATGATCAGTGCCTATTATCTGTCAGCATTTATTTCTGCAACTAAGTCTCTAGCTAGCTCACCTCGTTCGTTGCATTCATATAATACTCACTATATTATATTTGCAAAATGAAGATTCTGGAATGCAAAAGAGGACAAATTTATGACATTGCATTCTTTGACCCATATTTTGTTAATAAAAAAACTCTTGAGCTAGCTCCCAAGGATACAGAAGATAAAATTGTGACGTCATTAAGGTTACAAGAACACAAAAGGGAAATACTATTTCCTTACAACTTCGGGTGAGGTTACTGTCTTGTACACATTTTGTTTTCCTTACTCGATGTTAAGTGTATAATTGATGAGTTATGCGTGTGCATCTTCCACTTTATTTTGTTAATCTTTCAAGCCGACAAAGGAAAAGTACTGTAATGGACTAGAAACGTAAACCCCTTGAGGTCTGAACGGACATGCAGGAAATGATCCAGCGGCAATTTCAAACTTTATGGCACTGTATCGACAACTTTCGTTCATTTTCTGATATCAAGTAATTAATAACTCCATTTATTCTTTTTCTTTGCCGGGCAGCGCTTGGAAATGGTTCACAAAAAAGTCTGGGGGTGAATGGAAAGCGGAGCTTACATTTGAAATTGTGTAAGTAAGTACTACTAGTTAGATCCACACATCTCCTTGATTCTAGTTTCGATACCATTATAATGCCTTATTATTATTTTGGTTGAAACCATGTTCTCGTAAAGTGATTGCAACTGGGAGACGGGAATAACTTATATGGATACTACGTCTGCGAGTTCATTTGTGAGACGACCTGTGAAAAAGGCAAAGATTTAAACAAACTTCATGTACGTCAACCATCAATTTTATCTTATTACCATATATTGTCTTTACTTAGTTTCATTAATATATATTGACCACTCTTATTTATATTAGATCGAACGCCTGAGGGACGGTCTTCTACCAAGCGACCGCGTACGAGAAATTCAAGAGGAAATTGTGGGATTCTTAGATGCAGATGTCCTAAATGAAAAGGAGAATACTATCGCCCATAAATCGTGCTTGGATGAACTTGATTTTGTAATTAAGTTAGCGTTCATGTAATATGCTCGACATGCTTTGATTTTGTAATATAATATGTTCTTCAACTAAATACCCCAAAAGAAGTGCAACTCTCCTAAATCCTTGATGGCAAAGTGTGTGCCTAGATGTTGAAGCAAAACCGAATTAGCATCATATGATGAACTAGCTACAATGATATCATCAACATAATCAAGATAAAATAAAAATTGATAAGGAATTGAGTGCAAAACATAAATAAAAAGGAAAACAATAAATAGAAAAAAAAAACTCTGCCGCGACAGAAGAGGCATTCATCTCGGTTCGTGTTACGAACTGGGACAAATGGTCCTGGGCTCCTGGCTACCTCCCTGCGCTCCCAGCCATATGGACTACTGATGACCCACAAGTATAGGGGGTGTATCATAGTACTTTCGATAAATAAGAGTGTCGAACCCAACGAGGAGCAGAACGTGTTGACAAGCAGGTTGGATAGAGGATTCACTGTAAACACTAGCAAACGAGTTTATGGTGATTTTTGATATAGCAGATAATACATACTTGTGATTATACCCCTCGTAAGCATCCGCAAATACAAGAAAGTAATTAAGATAAAATTAACCACAGCCCGAAAACTCCGGGATTCTGCGCTCCCTCGTGCATTGGTTTCCTAACGGGGGTTAGGTTTCTCTCACTCCGGCAACCCCACAATTAGTATCCAAATACACAATGCATCCTCCTAGGCCTAGTAAATAATATTGCAGTGAGTAGCCCAATCATTTTGAGAGCAAAGGAGAAGCCAGCTGTGTTACTTATGACTACCAAACGTTCTCGAGGACACATGGGAATTTCGTCAAGTGCTTTCGCTTCATTACAGTTGATTAATATCCATTGGTTCATGTAACATCCCAAGTATGAAAATACCCCTAGAATGCTTTGTTCTTTGTTTTATTTGAAGCAATGCATCATGTCATCATGTTTACTTATTGTTTGCATTTGTTTCCCATCTGTTTTATTCAGTTTTCACAACTCAAATTCAAACCTTTTTCAAACATGGTTTCATACTTGCTCTGTTACAACTTTTGGAACCAAAATAACAAATAAAAACAACCCTTTTATTCCTTGCTTTCACTTATTAAATTGTTGCTTTAAATCCAACCAATAATTCAATCAATAATTCTCAAATCACCTTTTAAATTCCCAAACCAAGTTCTCAATCAGTACCTTTTGGGAACCATAAAAATCACCAAACTTTTCTTCCCTCTAAATCATTCTAAAACCCTAGGGGTAACCCTATTTTTTTTATACATGTTTTATCAAGATTTTATTAAACTCAAATCCCCTATTTTGAATTCAAACACAAACCATAATTTTAAATTTCCATTTTTGAAATCCAAGCTTATAATATGGTTGCTAATTACTTAAATAGCTTAACTTAATTTTTCTAGAATTTTCCTTGATTAAAACCTTAACAACTTTCTTCCAAAAGCAATCTGCAAAAAAAAATATAAAAACAGAAAAGAATAAAAAGAAAACAGGAGACATCTAACTATCTACCGCTTGGCCCAAGCCCACCTAGCCCTAGCGCGCAGCAACCCAGCCCGCGCAGCGCCAACTTACCGTTTCGAGCTGCGCGGAGATTCGTGCGCGCGCCCTCCTTCGTCTTCTTCCCGTACGGCCGCCCATCGGAGGCCTCCACGGCGAACGCGCGCGACCACGGCGGCCACCGCAGCGCCTTCAGCCTATAAAAGGCGCCCTAGCCCCCCTAGCTGAGCCCTAGCTGCTAGGGTTCCCGCATCCACCTCTCCAGCGCCGCAATTTCACCTCCACCCCTCTCTGCAACTACCCCGCCGGCGAGCTTCTGAAGATCTTCATGGCGCCGCCGCGTCCAGCTCCCAACTAGCCACCTCTGCCCTGTAATCGAGTCGCCTCCACGTTATCTTCCCCTTGGACACCGAAGACCTCCACGGTGAGCATCAGATCTCCGCCGCGATCCTCTCCTTTTCCTCCGGCCACCGCGCCGTTGTTTCTGAACCCGAGCTCCTCCTCGTCGTAGCAGAGCCCCTCGCCGCCGATTGATCGCTGGAACCAGTAGCCCGCTACTTCCTCTACGCGTTGAGCACCAGAGCGCGCACGGGGGAGCACCACATCGACGGCGCCGTCCACGTCGTCTCCGCGGCCACCGTCGTCACCCCGGCGTCATCAGTTCGTCATCGTCGCCTCTCTGCTCCCCTACAACCACGGTGAGCGTCCACCGTCTACTTCCCTCTCTCCCTCTGTTGTTTCCGAGCGCATCCAGCATCACAGCAGCCCCGCAGCACGAGCACATCGACGTTGATCGCCGCCGTTGAGGTTCTGTCAGGCGAGCACGCGCGCGTTCTTCAGTTTCGTCAGTGTAACATGTTTCTGAAACATATCCTCCTTGCGCGTCTGTATCTGACAAACGCAGCGCGACAGCGCAGTTGGTTCAGTTGAGCGCGCGCGAGGGAGAGGTGCTGGGTTCGAACCCCAGCACCCGCAAAAATCCCACCTTTTTTTCTCCCGAGTGCTGACAGGGAGGGCCCCCTGTCAGTCACTCATGTGGCCACGTAAGCACAGCAACACTCGGGCCCCCCTGGCAGTGGCTGGGTGTATGTTTCTGTGCGTATAAAAAGATTAAAACAATTTCTGTTTTTGTTTTCTAATTATTTAAAATAGCAGATTAAGGAATAAACTTTAAAATGCAATATCTTTTGTTTTATAAACCCAATAAATACAAACTTTATATGAAACTTGATCTAAATTTCATAATCTTTCCAAATATGCAATTTGTGTTCTGTTTTGAATTTTCAAAATGCAATCTAAATTCAAATTCAAATAATTCAAATGCAAATTGAAATAATTCATAACTAATTCATACTGTTTTCAAATAATTCAAATAAAATATGTTTTTCACACCTTTTTGAATGCTCTATTCAAATATAAACTTTGTTTTCTGGTTTGAATAATTTAAATTGCCTAAACTATTTAATTCTTGCTTAATTCAATTAAAAATTGTTTAAAATTGTTTAATTCATAATTAATTAATCCTAAGCCCAATTTCAAATTGTGAAACATGTAATCCAACTAAAATTTGATAAACTTTTCAATTATAAAATTTGTAAATTGTTTTGCACACCCTAACTTGATGAAAACAATAATTGTTTTGTGTACCATGTTTAAGTAGCAAAATTCCAAACTTAATAAATGCTTTTCTAAAATTGTTAACTATTATTCCAATTGCATTTAATTTTGTTATCTTATTGTTCTTCATCATGCATGCATCATACTAATTCAACTACACCTAATGCTTAGTGATAGAACAATTAATTCAACTCCAAGCATGGGCTTCCATATGCATCCTTTTGCATATGGAATCCATTTAAACTTGTGTTTCATGTCAAGCAAGTTATTTTGGTGCATCTATTAAACATGACATGCATCATCCAATGTTTGTGCACCTATGCCATGTATTGATTGCCCGTCTTCCTTCGTTGTTGTTTTGCTTCTTCTCGATTAGACGACGACGTTGGTACCGACGAGCCTTACGACACCACTACTCAGGACCTAGCCCAGTACGAGGCTGAGCTGCCAGGCAAGTTATCACTCACATGAATCATTGAGTTCCTTTCCACACTTGTTGTCGATACTATCTTTTTGTCTACTATTGCTAGCCCTATGTATCGTTGCTTGTTCTCCGAACCCATCACATGATACCTTGAGCCATGATATTGCCACCACCTCCATACCTACAGCCATTGCTTGTGCCTGTTATTATCTAGCATGCTTAGGGTTGCTTTTACTCGAGTCTGTTGTCGGTTACTACTGTTACTATCCTATTATTTGTACCGGGGGCTCGATGTTAATCAATCAATCCTGTTAATTGCTAATGGTAATAATAATAATTTGATGATAAGGCACCGGCAGGAGGCCCATGAGTGGTTTTGGAGCCTGCTAGTGTCGACCCTAATAGGAAAAGGGTCTTGTCTACTGATCCATGATGAGCGCACTACCCGCATTTGGGAAGCGAGTATGGGCGCCCCCCTCAACTTGACCTGATTCGCATCTCGTCCAAATCGCCTCATTTAGTTCGTGTTTTCCAGTTGCCGCATGCATGTTTTTGCGAGCCCAGCGCAGGGTGGAACTTTCGTAGTCGGCATATAGGGGGACACGTTCTTAGAGTGCTATGAGGGTCCATTTTCTTCTGGGCTCGATTAGCCGTGCGCCCAAGGTGCTTTGGGCTTGATGCGAGGAATGGTCGGTTGTGTAGAGTACCCCGCTTGGTGGAAGTGCATTTCCATCTGGCGGGTTATTCTTGAGTGTACGGCCAAATTGGTGCAACCCTGCAGGGATAATCTTCTCGAGAAGCCGTGTTTTCCGCGGTTATGGATTACTTGGTGAAAGTACTGGCTAACAAGTACTCAGGACAACTTCAACATAATGATCAATCATGTTTCCACCCAATGATTAATAACCTGACTAGTAATAGGTTATTCACACAATAACTTGATTCACCTTATCCCAACTGTGTGAGTTATCCTCGGATTGCTTCTTTGGATAAGGGGCGAGATCCAGGATGGGTTTGGTTGAAGTTATCTTGCAGTTGGTTACAATCCTCGATCTTATCTTTTCTGTTAGCCGGAATTTGTAGCTATATTCTGTAGTGGGTTAGAGCAGCCAGCAGCAACTTTTATATCACCCCTTCTTCCGTTGATCCCAAGCATCTATGCTTGTGTTGACGGGTAACTCCTTGATGAACTGTGAGTCTTGCTTGCCAGTACTTGGATGTACTGACCCCGTTGGGGCTGTGGTTTACGCAGAGTACTACTACGACTACGATGCTTCCCAGGATGGCTACTTTGTGGAGTTCGATGACGCTGCAGACGAGTAGTTAGCTGGACCAGGGCAGGATCCAGACCTACGTGGATGGGCTTCGCTTTTCTTTATTTTCTCCGGCTTCTTAAGCCATGGATTTGTCTGTACTCAGACCCCTTTGTTTGCTTCCGCTGTTGTAATGGATGATATGTTGGGACATGTGTCCTCTGGATGACTGTATTCGATATTTTCTGCCTTAGTGAAGGCCAGTTGCACTTATTTCATTCTTTTGTGTCTTAGAGACATTCTGTGTTATCATTCGTATCAAACTGTTGACGTACCGTGCGTGTTTGATTATGAAGTACGTCGACAGTAGTGCCTTTAGGTTCCTAGCGGATAGTTTACTTCGACGGTGGAAGCAGGGCTTGTGTTGTCGCGCATAAGCGCAGGCCTACCAGGAAGCTGGGACGTGGGAGCATGTATGCCCCATAATCCAAGCATCTGACTTCCAGTTCGTGCGGAGAGTATCCTCTAGAAACCCAGGGTGCGACAAATGGTATCAGAGCCTGTCTGCCTATAGGATCCCTTTTTACTGGTCGCAGTTGAGTCTAGAAACTATTTTGTAGCTATATAGGAAAAATGAAACGTGAGAGTAGGAATTCTGC